>KN486990.1:48316-132989 GCA_000787095.1 Periophthalmodon schlosseri | reverse complement strand
ATATATGGGGGGGGAGGGGGGTAGAAGGGGCAGTATTTCGGGGTAAGTGAGGAGCAGCAGACAGGTGCGCACTGGTGATGTTACAGGGTTAGAATAGGATGTGATGAGGACAGTAGTTCAATGGGGCATTAAGAAAGGTAGAGGATA
This sequence comes from Periophthalmodon schlosseri, assembly GCA_000787095.1. NCBI lineage: Eukaryota > Metazoa > Chordata > Actinopteri > Gobiiformes > Gobiidae > Periophthalmodon > Periophthalmodon schlosseri. Next base: position 132,842 of record KN486990.1, on the reverse strand, counting down.
GGTTGTCATGGTAACCTATAGCAACAGATGTCCACTTCCGGCGGCCATGTTTGGACTGTGAAATTCTATTCAAGAATTCATGCAAACTAATAGGGACAGCACATTTTGTAGCTGTTGAAGTTAATGTTACAGAATGTTAGAGTTAGAGCTGGAGAATGAGGAGGTTGTTTTGACGGAGGAGAACATACCGGCTTTGCTTTTGTTCGTGGAAGTGGGTATCCCGTAATTCTTTGTGATGTGACGTCACAATCTATTTTTAGCAACTGTGAAAAGCGCTATTTAATTTGTTTATTGGTTTTACTTTTTTGTATTTGTCCTTTATCTAATGTCCACGTTCAGCCATACAAATGATGCTTCCAGGAGTGACGTGTTTAGAACATCTGCGCACACAGCCTGGTGCTGACGTTAACATTCTACCCCATTAATCTTAACAGGACACAAAATAAACCCATTCATTTTGTGGTTTGCAAACAGGTAAATGGTTGTTTATATTACATTATGCATACATATGTTATATTTGGCACCTGTAATACTTCCAGCTCCAGTTTCTAAAGTCATGTGTGCAGGATTTGTGGTGATTGATGAAATAAAACACATTTTATTTATTTTTATTTTTGGTGCATTATTTCATTTGTCCAGCAAAATGTCAGATCTAAGAAATGTTCATTACGTGGTCGTTTGTTAATAATTTACATTGTTAACAAAAGAGTGTTACACGTGGTAATAATAAACAAGGTGTGGTAGACGTTGTCAGTCGCCAAAACAGCCCTGGTTTTTCATCATTTTCTTGGAGGCTAATCCTAACTGTTCCATTGAAAATACAGTGAGCTAACGTGTGGAATCGTACCAGCCTTTAGAATGCAGACACTGGAAGGGGCCATAGCGCTTTTCCAGATGCTCAAGTCACTTTACAAGGTTGTGCATTATTCATTCACTGTACACTCAGAGTCACAGCTGCCCTGGGGCAGACTGATGAAAGAGAGGCTGCCAATCTGCTCCATAGGCATCACCACCAACATTCACTCACACACACACTACATTCATACTAGACAATGTGGGTGAAGTGTCTTGCCTAAGGACACAAACCACTGAAACCACTGAACCATAGAAAAAACACTGAATCTGACATGTTGAAGTTGTTAGGCCTGTATCAGTCCTCTGTCATGATTAAGACCTGCTTTAGACCTGGGTCAGTTTACTTTCATGGTTCTGATCTGGTTTAGTCTGGTCTAGTCTGGTTTATATGATGTAACCTGAAATAAAAACAGGACTAAAATGACCCTTCTGAGTGTGGACCTGCTCATGCAGTTTGGTACACGTGCACGTTTCTTTTCTTGTTGTTTATTATTCATGTGCAGACAGTATTCCCTTTAAGAGCCACTTCAGACGCTGGGCTTCTTAGAACACTATTTCAATCTCATTTTCACTTTTTTTTTTTCCCAGTTTGTCCTCGTCTGACACAGATGATCTGCTGTTTCATTTTCCACTGTATCCATCAAAGAATTTAATCAAAGATGCACTATGTAACTTTTCTGGAGGAGGATCAGCCACCTGGTTATCTCCATTGTTTTTTTTGTTTTTTTTTCCGTGCCTTGAATGTTCCACAATATAGCATTAAACGTATCTATCTCCATGGACACAAGTGGGTTATGTCACCAGGCCTAGTTACAGATCAGGTCTGTGGCGAGGCAACCCCACTCGCAGTAATGATGCATGTTTTTCAAGCAATAAAAATACCTAAATGAATGAATGAATGCAAGATAGAGGGACAAAAAACATCTCCATGGAGACAAGAAGGTGGCAGATCCTCCACCGGAAAAGTTACACAGTGCACTTTTAACAGTAAAGATGGCAGCTTTCTTGAATCAGTGGCCCAGATTGCCGATCTTAGCCTGCCCCAGGGCAGCTGTGGCTACAATAGTAGCTTACCACCACTGTGTGTGTAGTAAATGAATAATGACTACAGTTTAGTGCTTTGAAAGGTGTCTGTAAGCCTGTAAAACACATTAAAAGTGTAAAACATTATTATTATTACAACATATGGAAATCCCTGCAGTTATTTAGAACTAAGTGTCCCTGTGTCTCCATGTCTGTCTCTGTAGTTTAAACCTCTACACACATGTTCTGAAATGCACGGTATTCTTGGATTAAAAGAAGGGGTGTAGTTTACTAGTTTAAAAAGGTTGCCAGAGCCTTAACCTGCAGGTAGAGGACACGTACAAGTTTTCCTCATGTGGAAGCTCAAAACCTCCAGAATTCCCTCACTGAGCTGCAGAAGCTGCACTAGCACTGATTCATGATTGGCTACAGGTGCTGGGGTTTAGGTAGTGATGGTTCAGATCAGAGAGACAACCCTGCCGTCCATGTTCTGTAATCAAATCTATTGGTCATTTAAACAGAGAAAAATCATTCAACCAATACCATCTCGCTGCTGTACGGCTATGTTAAACCCATTCACCATCTGGTCTCCCATAAACTGTACAGAATGACACGCTGTTTGCTTAGACGCCATAAAGAGTGTATGCGTTTAATATGGCACTCATTCAAACCAATAGAACAAGATATGAGGATGGTATTATAGCAGCAGATCGCTTTGAGAAGTCATTAAAATGCAAATCCGCTCATTCGTGAAACCACTCGTATCTCCACTGTCCTCCAGCCTGACCTCTGCTGCACGTGCGCTATGATTAAAAGCGTGATCATCTTACCATGGCGACACAATGCACACATTAACAAACACAGCCCAAAAAGTTTTTAAACTCAAGACAAAAAAAAAAGGATTTAAACAACTAATTTTCAGGAGCCTGTGATCAATATGAATGTTAATGGTCCTGTTTACGTGTTTTCAACATTTTCAACAAAAACATGAGTATCTAACTGAAAAATTGTTGGCTAATGCTAGCTAGTTTGTGTCTGTAATGTTATTTGAGAGGCACAAATCTGCTCACCTGTTGTAGTTCCAGCTATGTCGGGTCTTTATGGTCAGATTGTGTTCAAGAAGACATATTGTGCTTGTGTCTATAGCTATAATCCATGACACCTGTGGATCATTATATACAACTTAATAAAAGAAACAAGTCCACTGAATTCCACATCAGAAAATTGCAGTGCCCAGTAAGAGCTGACGTCGATGTAAACGTCATCACAGCAAAGAGCCGTGTGCTGCACATCACAGTAGCAAGTAGTGGATTTTTTAAACTTTGTACCAAAATGATTACACCACGCTACCAAATCCTACACGTATCACTGATAAAATAAATAAAAATGGAAGTAAGCCGGTGGTGGCAGAAACGAGGGTTGATCAGCAATATGGTGGTTTGAAAATACTCGATTAAAGATTGCTCAAACATGCAACAATCACTCCAAATACAACTTTGGGTAAATGAGAAAGGGAAACATTTATAACATGGTTAAAACTTCTGAAGAGTCGATTTTGCATAATAGGTCTCATTTAAAACAAAGCTCAGATTGAAGTCTAACGCGAGTAACAGGGCTTCAGACAGAGCAGTGCCTCTAGTTAGCTTCACCCTGCGGGGAATATTGATGACATCAGCTGCTAGGCAAAGCAATCCCATCTCCATGGAGACAAGCAGGTGGCAGACCTTCCACCAGGAAAGTTACATACAGTGCAGCTGAAGATATTAAATATGTATACAGTAAATATGTTTCTAAGAAGTGTTTAGTGTTTGTATTTGAAGTAGTATTTGTTTGTTACTTCTTTTTTATTGTCAGCGTCATGTAATTCTGATTTCCGTCTTTTCATGGAGATTTAAACAGAATATAACCAAATCTGCTGTAATTCAATGGGGCTGTTTCCTATCGTACTATATTAGTAATGATCATGTGTGTGAGCCTGGAGGGCTGAATAAGAGGAGAGGAGAGGGGAGGAGAGGAGAGAGGGGGGAGGAGAGGAGGTATCAGGTGGACACAGTCGCCCAGGGAGGAGGTAACCTTGCTGCAGGTGCATGGAGAGAACAGATAAGGCAGGTGCAAGATGGAGACTCAAGGTTGTTCATAGAATGTATTGTCAGGATGGTAGAAAAGAAGAGGCTCGAGCTCTCTGGGTTTCTTATGTGTGGTACTGAAAGATGTGAAGGGGGAAAACATCGTAATTTTAATGTTTAGTCTTTAAAGAGGGGGTATTTTACTTCTATGGGGTATTAACTGCTAACACAAAACATATTTAGATCACCATGTTACCTTTTATTTTTTTGAAAATGCTATAATCTCAGAAAACAACATATTAACATGTTTTGTAAGTGTCACTTTTGTTTTAGATGCTCTGAGTCTCCCCTCCCTTTGCTCTCCGTGCTAAGTCACCCCTCAGAGCACTAGCACAACACAACAGCGTGTGCGTAATGAAACTACTGCACATCACATCAGGTTTGTCAAGTTTCTGTGTACAGTTTTGTATCATTTTTTTGTATATTTATGGAGAATGCCGTGTGTGAAGGCTAGAGCAGTTATAGTGGCTGATTTGGACCCGAGTTCCATATTTGGAATTCTGACTGTGAGTATCATAGCAACCAAAGAGCCAATCAGGAGCAAGGCTTCCTGCCCCTCACCACTGGTTTAATAGGGAGCGGGTGCTTAGCAACGCTGTCAATCAAACTTGTTGCTAAAGCTAGATGGGAGCGACCTTGGGGACAGAAGGTGTCTCATTAGTCTGTAATCAATGTTCAGACAAAATAGCGAAAAAAAAATACCCGGATCATGTAGAGTGTTAATACAAACATTTAAAGACCAAAATGACTAGTCTGACAGCAGCAGTTATGGGGAAAGGGAAGACGATATTTGACATTTTTAATACATCTTAAATCCGTTTTTCTGTTTAACCACTCTCATTAATAAGGGTTTATTAAGCAAAATGCAAATAGATTTTTTTGAGCTTTCTACCATGTTAGAATATTGTTTCCTCATGAAAAACATGATGTTTTATATGTGATGTTTCAGTCAATTAGTCATCGGTCCCGGGCCCTATTCAAACCCTCCTTATGGTTAGCTGTATGATTCTGTGCAATGCTCAGCCCACAAGCCTAAGTCACCCATGCTCCCACACGACAATTCTCCATAAATGACAAACCTGATACTATATGCAGTAGTTTCATTAGCGGGATCCACACTGATTATGTTGAGATAGCGCTCTGAAGGGGGAGTGAATCAAAAGTGACACTTACGAAACATGTTAATATGTTGTTTTTGGTGAATATAGCATTTTCAAAACAATAAAAGGTAACATGGTGATATAAATATGTTGTGTTAGCAGTTAATACGGCATAGAAGTAAAATATCCAGTCTTTAATATATTTTCTTCATAACCAGAACAATATGTTTAGTCCTTTCATAATGTATTTTTTTTTTCCTTGAGGCTGTTACAAATAAAACACAGATTTTGCTTTTGTACATTGCACATGTTCGGCCTGAGGACACAAACATGACGAGGATGCTCTTTTCATTCTGTTGTGTCTTGTCTGATTTCATAAAAGTACCGGAGCAGAGGCTATGACGCACCAGTCTCTGCTAAAACAATAGTCCCCGATCAATAGGTCGGAGAGCCACTTCCCAAGCACAAATCCAATACAGCACTAAAAACACACTATATAAAGTGAGAGGAAATCTTTACCATAAGGACAAGGACTTAAAGGGACATGTCATGCAAAATTGACCTTTCTGAAGCTTTTATCTATAATGTTGCCTCATGAAAAACATGCCCAGAGTTGTTTTTTTCATGCCTGCTTGTTTCACTAATCCTGCTTACATGGTTGGTTACATTTTTATATAGCTCCTTTCCACCTTCAAGGCACTCGAAGCGCTTTACATCAAGGAACCACTCGCCCATTCACAAACACATTCATACACCAGTGTACGCAAACACTGTGTCTTGCCCAAGGACACAACAGAGCATTCATCCGCAAACACTGTGTCTTGCCCAAGGACACAACAGCAGCATTCATCTGTGGGAGCTAGAATCACACCGTCAACCTGTGGGTCAGTGGATCTGACCGCTCAACCAACGATGTTTATGCCGAGAGCGGGATTCGAACTGCCAACCTTCGGATCAGTGGACAAACATTCTACCAACTGAGCTTGTCTTTGTCTTGTGTTGTCTTTCTTAAAGGTTCTGTACATGATTTTTCCTCTCTTAAAAACTTAAAACAGAACTCGTTCATTTTAAACAGTTTGCATTTGTCCAAAGTTATTCCACACTTAACCTTATACATTCTGAACATCCTAATTATTCACCACAATTTAAAAGCTCTTTTCACAACTCTCCAGACCAGTGACAATAAGACCAACAACTAGGATGCTAACACACTTCCTGATTACACACAGCTGACTTATTTTGACCTCAAGAGCTGCTTATACGATATATCTGTACTGGGGCAAGACACATTGTGCTCAAATACATGGGAAAAAAAATCAGGTACAGGGCCTTTAAGAGCAATTGTTACTTTGATAGATGAGAAACCTGGAAGTGTCCTGCACAGTTGTAAAAGGTGCACTCCATAAGATAAAAGTAGTAGTAGTGGTTTGGCAGCACAGATTTATTCTCAGTGAGGTGAGTAGTGTATTAACTTACTTACCTTGGCCTGCCGTCCAGATAGTGATGGGACTTTTGGCTCTTTTACGGGATCCGAATCTTTTGGATCCATTCATTTCAAAGAGCCGTTCAAAATACTGGCTCTTTGAATCTTTATTTATATGACAAATCAATATGAGAACTCTACTTTAACAAATTAATCGCAGAGAGAAATGACCAAGGCTAAGACTGGTTTAAAATTATTCAAACAGAGAGTCGGTGTGTGTTTACCCTTTGAAATGATACACAATTAAATAAAACATTGCACTACAATAATAATAATTAAAAACTAACTGTTATTATGCCATATCTATTTTTTTGTGCACAAAGCTCTCACTCATGTCGCCTGCTCTGCTTCTGCGCTGATTCTCGGGTTGGTTCGGCATAAATTAATATAAAAATGCATAGAAATCAGAAAGAAATTCTTATTCTTATATTCTTATATTTTTAAAAATGAGATGTGGGTCCAACTATTCACGTTAAGGAACCGTTCAAAAGAGCCGGCTCGTTCACGAACGTCACATCACTACATCCAGAGGCGGCAGTGCCTCAGTGGTTAAAACACTCATCCACCAAACTGAAGGTCATCTGTGCAAATGTGCTGGTCAAGAGAGCCGATTGGCGGCCTCGCTTTTGTCAGTCTGCCCCAGGGCATCGAAAGTGGAGTGAATTAATAATGATGACAAGCCTGTAAAGTACATAAAATGTAAGGCATCATCTCTGTTCTCTATACACACTGCAAGCTCTTCTTTGAATATCTACTGCAGCGTTTACATGATTCCTCCATTTGTTCAACTCTCCACTGTTGCTGTATTACATGAAGTATTCACTTCTGACAATTTACACTTACACAATCAATGTAGTAGTAGTAGTAGTAGTAGTTGAGGCATTAAATGTCACTGAGGTGAGATGAGTTCTACACTTTAGTAAGGCTGCAAGATTAACTGAAATAGAATCAAAATTGTAATTTGAGAGAACACAATTAGCAAATCTCAAAGGCTGCAATTTTTGAAGTACCATCATTTCCTCGTCTTATTCTGCATAAAAACTGCTCACGCTGTAGTTTAGATGCGGTGAGTTGAGTATTTAATTCCAACAACTTAATGGAAGATCAATATTTTATTCCCATATTGTTTTGTTGCAGTAGTTGTAATAGTAGTAGTAACATTTCCACCTCAAGCAAATCCTTCAAAATCGAATTGACTTTTTACACCAAATGTTTATTCTTCAAAACTTAACGCTCCATACTGTATTTCTGGAACAGCTGAACCAAACTGCACAAGACCCCTTCAGTGTAGTGTCAAAAGTGCTACAGCCCCTGGCTCCTGTCTCCTCCTCCACAAGCAATATACAATGACTTTTTCTTATCTGTGTTCCCATGGCAACCTCCACCAAGCCTCTATCTAACAAGTATCAGAAACCCTGGACCTGGACCCCTGGAAGTTGTATTTAATTTCATTCACGTTTCTTTCATTGATCAAATATTTGTCAATATTTTATGTTTATGCTGAAATATTTGGTCCGCCATCAACTCATGGTTCAGTGAGAGAAGATGAGAAGAACAGGCTTTTGGTTACTTTGGCTGCATGTAATTAGAACGTATTTTACCATTCCATAATCAGGAAGTGCTCATTAGCAAGTGTTGTTAGCAAAACACTGCAATCGTCTATGAGAGTTGTGAAAAGTGCATAGAAACTCATCACAGTGAATAATTAGGACGTTCGGACCGCTGCTAATACAGCCATGCATTTGTTGAGAATTTCCCCCAAACGTGCTCAGAACAATTTTGGTGAAGTTTGAACTTAAAACTGCACAGATTTTTACCTGTGACGTCACAATCTGGGGAAAATTCGAATGATTACTGAGTGCTAAGAGAAGATGACCTCATAAACAGGATTAATAAAACAAACATGAATGAAGCAAATTACTTGTCTAGGATCCAGAATACACACTTCTTCAATACTTAACAAAGATGTGAGTCTGGTCACAGGTGGAGCTCACCGTTTTCAAAAGGGTGTGATTGACAAGTGGATTAGCCAATCAGGGACACGCATGGTCCGTCTGTGTTTGAAAAAATAAAGGCAAAAAAATATCACAGAGGGGTGAAAAACATGGCAGATTTCTGCAGAAGCAATGGGCGAAGCACTAAACTGTGTTAATCTGAGGTGAGATAAATACGATTTTATTTGTAAATGATAGGTGACCAATGAGCTCCTTCATTTCACATGTCACTGAAAAAAAACAAAACGAATCTAACTGCATGATCATGTTTAACTGGGCTTGAGACGCAACGGAGCATGTGGGGACCAGACCGATAAAAATACAAAGATATCGTTCTGGATTTGCCAGGCAAGCAAAATACAACTACAGGTATGTTTTTGACAAATAACAGAAAGCTCAGCTCAGTTACGCATTATGTCCCCTTTAAATTGTTTTCATACAAGCTAGAACACAGCTCCCACAACCTGAAACTTGCAGGACTGGACCCATTATTCAAACATGTCAAACAAGATATATCGGTGTATGTACTTTTCCAGTGCCCTTGTTTTTTTTATATTTATTTGTCCTTCTAACAAATAGCAAGACCACGCTAGCAAGCCAACGCTACCAAAAATATGCCATAGCCCATAGATGGAATTACATTTACTCATATTGACATGGGGATCTATTGGACAACAGCTGAAGTGAGAATCTTGATTGATTTTTTGAGTCGTATATATAGTGCATACCGTTGGACATAATGTAATTGCATATAGGAGAGATTGACAGCGCATTGGGAATCAATACGTTACATAGACATACATCCTACTGAGGTGGGAGTAGGAGACTTCATTTTCACCTCGTGTAATTTGAGACGCTAAAGGCAAAGGGATCCGTAGCCAGGAGGAATATTGTTTTATGGAAAATACAATGGTGCGAACATAATACAACCGATTTTGCTTGTGTGGATTCAGTCTAACTTGATATGGGTGAATGAACAAGCGTCTTTTAACGGGAAGGATCTTTGAATACGGTGAATGACAATATTAAAGGTGCTGTAGCTGTTTTTTACTGTCTTAAAAACGTGACAAACAGAACTAGTTCATTTCAGATGGTTTGCAGTGGTCCAAAGTTATTCCTCACATCCTAATTATTCACGGTGATGAGTTTATAAGTGAACTTTCATTGATCGTTTGGCCATCACTAATGCTGACAACAACTAGCACGCTAACTATAATAAAATGCTTTATAATTAGATGAAGAGAGTACACAGCTGACTTATTTTGACCTCAAGAGCTGCTTATAATATATCTGTATTGGGGCAAGACACATTTTGCTCAAATACATGGGGAAAATAGGTACAAGCCATAGATTGTATGATGGAAGTGGATTAAGTAAGTGTGACGTCACCCATAGCATTCGGTTGTAAGCAAATGAAGCTCATCAAGGCTAGCAGTTATAGCGATTAATCTGCAACCAGGGACCATATCTGGAAATCCGAGCATGAGTATCATAGCAACCAAAGAGCCAGTAAGGAGTGAGACTGTTGAAAGTACCCGTCCCTTCGCTTAACAAAGCTAGCAGGAGCGACCTTGAGGAAAGAAGGCACCGGATTGATTTGTTATTAATGTTCATATCTTGATTTAGGGACAAAATTGTAGTAAACAATCTATGGCGCAAACCCTTTAATTAATTATGTAGTGTAGCTGTGACAGGAATATTACCACCCAACATTAAAGGCCACATATTGTCTATTTAAATGTTTGTTTTTGTCATCTCTTTGTCTGCCAATACGAATTTGAATTGCTCGCTGCCTCTGGTGACGTTAATTAAATCAATATCCGTACAGTCAATCATAAGATGGAGTGACCTTTTACATCAATATTTTCTTTTAAAAATGTTGTTTATTTTATTTTGAAAGTGACTAACTCTGTCCATCTGGCGCGTTATGTTACGACTTGTTACCCATTCACACCTCTAACCTTATCTAACTCCACGGTTGTGTAAGCTTGTTTTGCTCTCTGGTGAACTGTGCTAAAAATAATTAAAAAATAACTGTGGCCTTTTCAGATCAGCTGCTCTAAGCCCCATAATCGTTAGCATGTGCGCGTTTGTAACAGGATTTAGCAAAGATATGGCCTCGACGTTTAAATCTAGTCTCAAAACTGTTCCGTTTAGCTGTGTATATTCTGTTTTTATTCTGCACTCTTCTCTTTTAATGTTAATTTTATGATTATTATTTTTGTTTTTATTTGTTTGTATTGTGATTTGAATATCTGTCTTATTCTGTATAGCACTTTGAATTACTTTGTGTACAAATTTAGCTTATCTTACAGGTCATATCAACAATCTATCTCTACAAGGTACTTCTAGTTCTAAAAGCACATGTTGGCTAATTTTATAAATAAGTTTAAAGGGCCTGTACCCGATTTTTTTTTTTTTTTTTCATGTATTTGAGCGAAATTTGTGTTGCCCCAGTACATATATATTTTATAACCATCTCTTGAGGTCAAAATATTCCCACGGTGTACTGTCTGCATCTAGTTATAAAGTGTTTTATTGTCCGAGAACTAGGAAGTGCGCGGTTAGCATCCTCTGAGAGTTGTGAAAAACATATATATACTCATCACAGTGAAAAATTAGGATGCTCTGAATGCATAAGATAAGTGAGGAATAATAATAAGCACTGCACACCTTTAATGCCATAATGTGTGATATTCTCGGCAAAGCAATAACATAGAGACAATCAGGCACACTAAGCAATGAGGGGAAAGTTAATTATTTAGTTATTATTTTATTTTTAATTTTTTGATGCCATTTTAAACTCTCGGGATGAAATGGTTAGACAAAAAACACTAACATACTAAAAGGTTATACAGGCAGCCTATTAGCATAAAGACAGTGTGCTTAGTAAACACTGAACAGGCTATTAGCAAACTGCTAGCTATTTACAGGTTAGCAGGCTAATTACCTAATGTGTCTTCACAAGTGTCATGTTGAGTTTGTTAAACAGTGAACTCACATAAGATGTTTTTATTTAATTATTTTGTTATAATAATGATTTCTCAGAGCTAAATGTATTTTTTAAATTATTATTATTATTTTATTGCCAAGTGATTGGAGCAATTATTGTAAAAAACAAACAAACAAACAAACAAAAACAAAAAAACAAAAAACAAAAAAACTTTTTTTTGTCATGTAGAGTTGCCTAATATTTTCCCATTTCCATCTTTTGTTATATGCCCTTTTATGGGGCTTATCCATGGATCTGTTCAAATAACTGGACAGGTTGTTGCTGCTTAGAGCTGTCTCGAGTTGGATTAGTGGCCGCTCATTGCTACTACAACGAAAAAATCCATCCTGCCCAGAAAGGATTTTTCTCATAGAGCGCAATGTAATCACAAACTGCTCGTGTTTGACTGACAGGGGCTGACAGGGACTGACAGGGAATGACAGGGACTGACAGGGGCTGACAGAGACTGACAGGGCACCTATAACTTTCACAATGGTCAAATTTTGGGGTGATTTTTACCTATTTTCACGTCATAAACTTTTTCTCAACTTGAAATCCGTCTGTTGTCTTAAAAATCTTTCAATTGTTAGCTTCGGCTACGCTCTATGTCCGCTCCAGCTAAGCTCAAGTGCTGATTGGTTAGAGCGGTCACGTGGTAGGACATGAACAAGCATGTGAGGGATGCGAACGAGCCAAACTGTCGTGAACGAGCCACATGTTTATAACATGGTTCAGAAGTGCCCTGGAAGCATAAACATTATCAATTATAATTTGTAATATATTTATTTTTCCCTTGTCCCCTTCATGGTCGCTCCGCTCGCTCTCGTCGTGCAAAGTCTCATGGGGTGTAGACTTTGCACGGGCTTGGCCTTCTCTCTATTTAAAGCTGCTTTGCTAGCCTAGTGTTATAGGCATAGACTGTATATATAAATGGAGCTGCTAGCCGCAGTGAGCGTGGGTGCGCTTCCAGCTCCATCGACTCTGGCTCCAATTCACTTTACATTGGAAAACTGTTGCCCCTCTCTCTGTAACTGCTGCTGTCAGGCCCAATATTTTGCTATTGTGTCTGGAACTCAAGAGAGGGATGGGATGGGATGTTATCTTCAACAGCCTCGCTCCGGATTGGCTCTTTGGTTACTATGATACTTGCGGTCGGAATTCCTAATATGTAACCTAGCTCCAACTTCTCCCCTATAACTGCTAGCCTCTATGAGCTTCATTTGACTGGAGCCAAACGCTATGGGTGATGTCATACTCCCTCAGTCCACTTCTTTATACAGTCTATGGTCATAGGGCATTAGTAGCCTGTAGCTAGCACTCACTCATTGCAGCTCTCACTTAGCAGATATGTGACGATAATCAGCCTATACCACGGCGGAGAAGAGTGTGGCTTGGCTGGGGGTATGAATAGTAAGCTTAATCCTCCTAGCCATGGGAAAGAGCTAGCACCGTGGTTAAGAATACACAGGATTTCTGCTCTGTGCATGTGCTAGCTAGCTAGAGCCGCTACAGACTGCGCCTGGCAAAACAGTGACCCAGAGAGAGTGGGAGGGGATTGGGGCCAGCCTGTCACTGGCTCTAAGTCAATCTCATTCAGAGCATTAGCTAACAAGTCATTGCTACGGAGGGTTCCATGTTTAGGGCTGGTGGAACGTGAGGTTCTCATACATGTGTTCTAAAGGTGCACTGTGGAGCGATTGCCACCTGCTTTTATCCTTGAAAATGTTATTGCTTCTGCTGGTATGTTCCATGGTATAATATCAAACTTATCTATCTCCATGGGGACTGGTGACACCACCAGACCAAGTGACAAGTCAGATCTGTAGAGATCGCCATCTCTCACAGTGCATGTTTTAGAGGTTTATTTTTTAGAAATATGGCCTGAATAAATCTGAACAAATGCACATGTTTAATGCCATACTGTGGAACATTCCAGGCACAGCCATAGCATCTCCACGAAGACAAGCAGGTGGCGGAACCTCCACCAGAGAATCTACATTGTGCACCTTTTAATTTAAATCCAGAATATATAACCTTTTAGCCCAAAAATACACTAACATAAAACCTTGTTATTTTCATTTTGGTTGCACTATTGCACTGAAAAACACAGAAAAGCATGCACCCTTACTGTGAGCGGATCTCACACATCTCCACAAACCTGACACTTGTTTCCATGGAAATGATGTTCCTGTCCATAATCTTTCACACTATGGCATAAAACTTATCTAGCTTCATGTTCCTGAAGTATGGTTTTAACTTTTCCTCCATACATGTGTCTTTTGATACATTTTAATGTCAAAATGCATGTGTCTTATCTTATAATGTACAGGTGTGTTATTGTGATGAAGTACTCAGATCACATGTAGTCCATCTGAAATTGCAATATAAGGTCATCATGGTAATCCAGAAAATGCTCCTTCTTGTTTTTAGTCCATATACCTTACACATACACATTCTGATCATTTCAGTGGAATTAGCAGCTATTGTGTTTAGCCTCATTTAAATGTACTTTTCCCTCTACCCTCGATATACACGCAGGAGAATATCTATATGGAAATGTCATATTCTGTGTCTTAGCTTTTTTGTCGTGATTTGCAAAAAGCACATCTCCAAGGTAGGTGAACGCATCCATAGACTTTAGTATTTGATAAAAGCAGAGGACAACATCTATATTTTGTTAAATCAGCGTTTAACCTTTTAAAAAATGTGTTCCTAGCACTTAACTTGTTCCTGAATTTTGCATTTGATTAGATAGGTGTTCTAAGTCGCTACTACTTCCTGTATTTTTGTATTTATTTCTTTCAACTTTTTTTCACAAACTGATGTAAAACTATAATAAATATTTACCATAAGTAAACATGAAAAGATGAAAACCTGTCATATGCACTTTTATGAACTTGAGCCAAATATCAATAGTGAAAATCATTACCCTCCGGGGCAGAGTTCTTTTAGCATTCTGAGAATCATAACAGCCCACGACCTTCAGTGACCACCCCAGTGAACTGAACCCTGTCAGACTCTCCTTTCACCTGATATAGGGGACAACACATCAGCCACTGGTCACTATCCATACACCTTTCAATCCTTACTATTGACTTCAGCTGTCAATATTTGAGTTAGCCTGTTAAATGAATCTGTTGAGAGTGTGCTGCCCCCAAATGAACCTTATCACTGCAAAATGTACAATGTGTATGATTTGCGTGAAAGGTGCGTCTATGGTTTTGTCTAGTACATGATAGGGTTATAGAGTTCACCACAATTTTGCCAAAATGGTTGTAAAAAATAGCCTAAAATAAAATCATGCTGTTTTTTGTCATTCTGGTTGTGTTTAATACCCTGAACAATTAAGAAAAGCTTGTGTCCTTACTTCTGTCCTTGCATCTCCACAAACACGACTCTTATTCGGCCTGTAGGAGAGCCTCTCCTTGTTTCCATGGAAATGTTGTTCCTTTCGCTATTGCTGGGTTTCAGATGACATCACTATATATAGGCCAATCATATAATCATTCTATATTGAATATAGATGGGGGCAGCTAAAATGAGTATTGTTAAAATGCAGCTTTTTGTTGTAACACAGTGAGTTCTTGGGTCTAATCACTAATAGAAATGATCTAGTTCAACATTTGTGAATTTACCTTTTGGATATTTCATGACAAAAAACAATCTAATCAATGGGGAAATCTGCCTCTTGCCCCCATCTTGGAGTATGACATCATCACTTTCTAGAATCTGAAAACCACCAATGATACAGTATGGCATAAAATGTATCTATCATGGAGAATGTTCCTAAGTATAACTTTAATGATCTTTTCTCACTCAACGAGCTGAAGAAAGGTGGAATAACCAATGACCTCGTATGGCTGTGTAACAAATCAAAACAAATATAGCTGCTTGAGGAACGCTGAAAACATCGACTGAATTCAGATATATAAAAATTCCAACCAGCTCATAGCAGAACCATCCACCTCACTCCAGCTGACCACCGAACCAGATCGAATCATCCTTACAAGTATCAGAACTTAACTCTTTATTCTGTTAACATAAATTAACGTAAGACCAGATGAACCTCATTGGACTATTACTGTATGTTCTTTCACATACTGTCCATAGACTGTATATATAAGACATCGCTAACATGCTAGCCGCTGCATTCCAAATAGGAAGTGAGCATGGGCTCGCTTCCAGCTCCATCGACTCCAGCTCTAATTAATTTTACATTGAAAAATTGTCACCATTCTCTCTGTAACTGCTGTAGTGAGCCTCGTCATTTTGGTCCTAAAGTGTTTGTGTAAACTCACTCTACATGATCCTGGTGTTTTTATTTCACTGTTTTGTCCATAAATCAAGATATGGACATTAGTAACAGACAAATCAGGTGCCTCTTTATTCCGTCCATAAATCAAGATATGGACATTAGTAACAGACAAATCAGGTGCCTTCTTTATTCCAATGTCGCTCCTGCTAGCGTTAGCAACAGGTTTGATTAACAGCGTTGCTAAGTGCCCACCCCCTGCTAAACCGGCAGTGTGGGCAGGAAGGGGCGTTACCTTTCAACAGCCTGGCTCTAGATTGGCTCTTTGGTTGCTATGATACTCGCAGTCGGAATTTCAAATGTGGAACTTAGCTCCAAATTCACCCTAATAACCGCTAGCCTCAATGAACTTCATTTGACTGGAGCCGAATGCTATGGGTGACGTCACACTCCCTTACTCCGCCCCTTTATACAGTCTAATGTACTGTCCCAGGATGAAACAATAACTGCAAAGCCATAACATCACACTCTCTCTCTCCTATCATCGGCGGGTTATCCATTTGGAGTTTGCCGATTAACTTTGGTTGGGCAATTTTTGGTTTATGTTTCTTGTTCATGTTTCTTATGTTTTTGAAATCATTATTGCAAACCAGTGTATGTTTTTAATGCGTCAGTCAAGGTGAACGTTTTAGCCATTATGCCTAGCCCTAATGTTGGGGTTCAGATCACAGCTTTAGCAATGTAACAATGACGCACATAGTTTTGCTAAATAACTGGTATGGTTTCCTTAAATGACACATCCCCCTCTGATATTCTGGCAGGGAGTTTTTCAATTCATTCATGACAGATGGTTGGGTTTACCATGCACAGGTGGCTCTGCAACTCCCTTCTCAGTCCTGTTTTATGATTGACAAAGTGCATAGTGCCATATAGCGGGGTACCCATGCAGAAAAGATTTAGATTGGAAGTCAGAAATCTGAAAATACAGCAGGATGTGAAATATTGGAGTAGTTTGGCAGGATTTCAGATGTTGTGATTGGCTGACAGTTCTTTGACCCTCGCGTTTGTTCTGACTGGACTGAGCTAATGCCATGGTAAGTCAACACTGCTATCAAACAAGTGCACTGAAAGGTGAAATTATAAAAAATAGAGCTGATAACTTTGGCTGTACCCGGAGGACTAAAGGAGAGTGTGAGGGAGGAGGAGAGACGGGGTCTGGAGGTATAAGAAACAGTGTGACTGGTCTAAAGGTCTCCACATTTCAAACTCCGCCCCTGCAGCCAGATGTATGTAATCATAAACTCCTGGCTTTAATCAGGGCAGTCATGTGTAATGTCATGCAGTACTTGAAATAGCAGGGGACACTGGAGGCAGCACACACTCACGCACTTTGACTGTTTTTGGACACAAAGCTGCAAATGGCAAAAAAAAGGACTAGGAACAGTAGACAATGCTATCAAAACACCACATACACAGGTTCAAGTTAATTAAAACTGTGTTTTGTTATTACCTGGAGGTTATGTATATCTATTCCTGTTTCCCCACAATTAACAACTTAACTTGAATACATTTAAAGAAAAAATGTGAGTGTTTGTTTGACTAAAGACTCCTTAGCTTGTTAACACTAGCTTGTGTCATATCAAGAAGGTCACGGGTACAATTCCCAGACAGGATGTTGCCTAAAACATATGCAGTAGGTAAAATCCTCCAGCTAAGGTACTCCAAGATCCACAGATGAGTTCCACTGCTCCTGAGGGGATGCCCCAGCAGCACTGAAGGATGGGTCAAATGTAGAGCACAAATTTCCCTATGGAGGCAATAAAGTGTATCTTAACCTTCTTTTGTGATTTTATTATCACCTTTTTGTTCTTGCCTTTGAATATAATCATGATCAACTTATTACATATAATGAATGCCAACCTATAAGACCTTTCCAGTGTTTGAAAACAGAACACCTGCATTCTAAAAGCTGGTAAGTTAGTCCTGATCAGTGCGAGTTAGCCTTAGCCTCCAAACATCACAAACTATGAAAAACCAGGGCTGCTTTGGAAACTGACAACCACTCGACCACACATGACACTGTTAGGCGTGTTCTATCAAAAAATGACGACTAGAACCAAACAGTTATGATCCCAAACGTTTATTCCCTATACAATACAATTCTAATACAGAGCTCTGGTCAGATCGTTAATTCTAATACAGAGCTCTGGGTCAGATCGTTCTTCCTAACGGCCTCCGTACGCAGGACTTATGCCAGGCGCTCTGACTGCCTGCTTTTCCCTAGGCCCAGAGTTAAAATACAACAATCATGAATATGTAAATAATATGTTGAGCAGATGCGAGCCTTGGTCTCTCCTTCGAAACTTCCTTCACTTTTCTCCGACATCCCCAACCGCACCGATGTGCCCTTTCAACCTTTAGGTGTCTTCAGATGTTTTATGTCTGTAAAAGAATGTCTGCAAAGCACACAGCTGCCTTCTATCATTCAAAACACACAATGGTGCCCTTAAGAGGCACTGTCACAGTTTATAAATGATTTCAGTATTAAATGAGTTCATTGTTAGAGCATTAAAACAATGTTCAAATCAACATATAACTTCATTAAACAGTATTCAGACTAATATATGAATTCAGTATAAAAACAGTGTTTTGATAGATACATGTAATGCACCCAGAAAGCTTTATTACATGATAAAATATATGAATATAATATTTTGGTATATACGTGTGATACACTTAAAAACTTTATTACTTTATATCCTTCAACACGAAAACCTTGTTACAAAACATTAGCATGTGTAGGTTTGTGTGAGTGTGAGTAGTGTTTAGCGCTGAAATTAGCATACATGCTAAAAACCACACAATGAACATCTCTTAAATGTAAATTTATACTGGGCAATAATGCATCAAAAATGTAGTGAGCCACAACAGTAAAATAAAATTGTAGTTCTATTTCATAAGGCACCATAAATCCTACTTCCAGCTTTAGAAATTGGAGCTGTTTGCTATAGATCTTAATAATTGTAAATGTAATGAACAGCAACGATTTTTATTTTGTTTTATTTTGCTCCCTCTATAAAATGAATGGAATAGAACCAGGCGCAGGTATTTTCTGAACACTTCACTCCTAGAAGGGTCTATAAGCCTTCAGATCTGAATACTTTTGATGCACACACCCAGCAGTGTAATTAGCAGCAGCTGATATTCCGTCTACATCGATCGATAGAGGAAAACATGTCAAGGATTTGTGATGGATCATGTTTCTGAAGGAAATGATCATTTATGCATTACTGTGTCAGGTTTAACTGTAGTCTGGGAGGAAACCACACACCTCTGCATTATTTATCAGCCCTGGTTTGGCTTTTCCATAGGGTCAAAGAACCAGAATTTAAAACAGGCTTGGTACACAATGGTATATGTTCCTAGAATCTTGTACTATGGTTAACTGAGCCTTCCTCTCAACAGACCTGCAAGAACATTAAGTTCAATTAGAAACCACTGCAAATCATAGCTTGCTAATAACCAACTTCGATGCTAACAGGGATGCAAACCTATGTTTTCTTATTTCACAAAAGTACCAAGGGATAGGTACCTGAACATGCAGTTCCTTTTATTCCTAAACCTAACCCAAACAGCAGTTTATGTAGCTGGGGAAAATAAAACATATGAGACTGGGGATAGTTACTGGAGAACATAGGCACTGGGCTTTTGGGTACTAGAAGTGTTTTTAGCTCTATTTAAAGTGCTTCTCAGCCTGCTGTTATAAGCTGTGAGCTGAGAAACTAGCACATTACAACATGTAAAAGGTATGATGCCAAGGCAATGCCCAGGTCTCTAATTCTTTCATATAATAAGAATAGGGTAAGACTTGGATTTGGAATATGGATTCATCATTCATGTCCCACTGTTAAAGGAGCTGTATGTAGCCTGCTCTCTTACCGCTTTAAAAAGGTGCTACAACCACAACTGAACCTGGGGTACCTATGTCTTAACCTGCAGACAGACGACACATACAAGTTTTTCTCATTATATTATCTCAGTATATGGACAGCATATACTGCAGCAGAGGCGCTGATTAATGATTGGCTGCAGGTTTAGGTAGTGACAATTCAGGTCAGAGAAAGTCCTTTTAGGTTCAAACCAGCTGAATTTCAGCATTGAAACTGGCAACCCAAATGAGAGACTCATGTGAGGCTCATTCTGCTTTCTGATTGGATAATTATCTTGAGAACCAAAACACCAAATTATAACAAATAGACAAGCAGGCCATCATGTCCACTGTTTATTTATTTATTTAATTTATTATTATTATTATTATTTTGTAATTAAGAATAAATCAGGGTCGCAATTGTTATCTGAAAAAGCTATTTTTGTCTTGAACATATCTACCTCATGTTTGCCTCCACTGGTGTATGAATGTGTGTGAATGGGTGAGTGGTTCCTTGATGTAAAGCGCACTGAGCTCCTTGAAGGTGGAAAAATGCTATATAAAAATGTGACCATATATGGGGGACATATATGAAATGTAAAATTAAAATCTTACCTACAGTTCCTTTAATTTGACTGGATGCAAACATACTAACCTGAGCTAACTAGACTGCATAGAAACTAAATTTGAGTAAATATTTGGTATACATTCAGACAGGAAATCACTGTAATCCCTGTGCCTCAAAAGTTCAATATAAAAATCAAAACACAATGCCTAAATGTATGTGTGCTCATTACGCTGACATAAACAGGTTCTTCAAACATGAATAAAATGTGTTAATTATTGTGTTATTTATTGTGATTACAGCTTTCAGTATATATGATCCAGCGGCCAATCATAACTTATTTTTCTTCTTCTTTTACAGCACAATAACTCGCGCCCTGTGGCCTGCACCCTGAGGTGTCACAGCCGCGTGTTTTATGGGTGCCTCCGGAGGCACTGTGAGATTGGATAGACCTGGTTTAACGGCGTGAAGGTCAGCGAGCCTCCTTTGTTTGTGTGTGTGTGAGTATGCTAGCTTATACTTGCTGTTGGACATGTAGCGAATCAGATGAAAGGAGAAATATGGAGGACAGATGTTGGTATTTCATTGTATTTTTAATAACTTCTGTATAGTGGGATACATGTATGGGGAAACTAAAGCAGTATGGCTGTGTCAGTGCATCTACAGCACCTCTTATAGCTCATGTGTACAGCTGTTTGTGGCCAAACAGCAGCAGTTAGCATTCACACGGTTATTCCAGAATACAATGTTAATTTCAATAATTTCAGATGGGGGGAGGGCAGGGGCATTTATATTTGACCCATCCTTCAATGCCACTGGGGCAACCTGTCAGGAGCAGTCAGGGAACCCATCTTCAGATCTTGAGCTAGTCTTGGTCAGTACTACCTTAGCTGGAGGACTTTACCCATGGAGCATGTTTTGGGTTGATGGGGGAAAGCTGGGTGTCCACTGCATGATTTTGGCCAGCTGTGGGAAAAATCTTGAGTCGTGGCTCAAAATCACAAGTCGTAGTTCACACAGTGAGACCGGGTCAAACCATAATACGACCAAAGACAGCTGCAGTGGATATCAAGCATGTCTGATGTTCAGAGAGATCTCTGCTCTCACTGCGTCTGCCATCAGTTTCTGTCAAACATGTGACCATCCCTATCTCACGTGGAAGAACTGTAGCACGTAGTACACACCTAACCTGTACAACTTTAGTACCACACGGAGCCTGATATTCGCTCTGACAAACTTTGGCCATAGCCACGACTGATCGTGTGCACCATCGCACAGTGTGCATGTGTGCTGTTGTACGATTTATATTCCTCATGTTTAATGTGACATTCAAGGATCTTATAAGATGGAAAAAAGTGTGCACTGGATACAAGACTTGAGGCCAGACTGATAGCCACATAGCCACCTTGCCACTTATTAGTTCCACAAAGTTGCCATATTGATCTTATGGCTTAAAGTCCTTTAATCTGACAACAATCTGAAGCTAACCTTGCACCGTAAAATGGATTGTCACAAGATTTGAGTTTTCATTTTGTACGGCTCCCAGCTGACCCGTTCAAGTCCACAACCTTTGGTGTGGAGAAAGTTTATTTTGCAGAGCAATGGCGCCTTCAAAAGCAGGACAATAAAGATTATGCAAACATACATGAATCACTGTAAATACAACTCTGAGTGACGTAATGATGAGGACAAAGCTCTCCAAAGTGGATTTCATTTCATTGTTTGTAATTATTTTAAACACATTAAAACCAGACAGTCTAAATGAACAGCCAGCTCCCAGTGTGCCCAGTAATTACAAAAGGCCATCTTTATTTTTATCAGCACGATGCAGTGAGATTTATGCTGTAAGTGCCCGGCTCTGCTTTATGACTGTCATATGAATCAGGGCTGTGGCAGGAGCACGAGGCAGGAGCAGACAGAATAGAGTAGTCCCCCTACTGCAAACCATCACTCCAACTTCAGTATGTGATCGAACGTTTAGGGACCAAACACCGAACGGCCAAGCGTCTTCACTCAACTTATTCACCTTAGGCATCTTCACAGAGAAGGCAGGTCTTATGTGCAAGTGATTTGAATAGTTATGACTACGATATAGGGAAGCCATTTTGAATAGACATAAAAAACAAATAAAGCTGCAGTGCCTATTTGATTGTCAAACTAAAATGTATGACACCAGTACTGTGTCTCGGTGCCGGACCTGATGGAGGTGTAGTGAAGTTCAACCAAGAGAAACGAGGATAGAGATTAAAACAGAATACATATGCCTATTTAAAGGTGCACTGGAATGTTATGTAGTATGGCATTAAACATATCTATCTCCATGGAGCAAGCAACCCCGCTCACAGTAAGAATGCATGATTTTCAAGGATAATGCCATACTGTGGAACCTTTCAGGCAAAGCAATAATATCTCCATGGAGACAAGCAAGTAACAGGCCCCCCACCAGAAAAGTTACATAGCGCAACTTTACCTTTAATTGTGTCCCCAAATATGAAGTAAACAAGTAAACCTATTCACATCAAATATTATGCTGTATCCATGGGTTTCAGAATGATGAAAAGTTAGGACTGTTGCCATAGCAATTACCGATTCAAAATTAAATATTATATCTTTTCAATGGTCAGCTGTCCTCAAAATGTCACCATAAAACAAGAGGCTGAAACCCATTTTTTCTTACGTTTACACTACCAAGTGTGGACAGACCTTCTCATTCAAGGCTTTTGTTTACTATTTTCTATATTGCAGATACTGAAATGACATGAACTATATTTCACTGACATGAAATATATGAAGTAAGATATATGGAATTATATAGGAAAGAAAAAAAAATGAAATTTAACTCTAAATATATTTTTATATAGCTGTATGTATGAAGTCTCCTGAAATGGTTTTCACTTCACAGCTCTGTCTATTTTGAAGAGTCAAAAATTTAAAGCCTGTTTTGAGTTATTTCACACTTACTTACTAGTTTCTATATCCCTTAATGCATTCCTTCATAGTTTTGATGTATTCAGTGAGAATCTACAATGTAAAAAGTCATGAAAATAAAAATAAAAAAGTGTGTGCAAGCCTTTGACAGGTAGTGTATGTCATTATCTAAACAGCATATACTGCAGCTGTAGAGGCACTGCTTAATGACTGGATAAAGGTGCTGGAGTTTAGGTAGTGATGATTCAGATCAGAGAGAGTCCTTTTAGGTTCAAACCAATAGGATTTCAGCAGTGAAACGGGCAACACAAATGAAAGACTCACGTGAGGCTTATTCTGCTTTCTGATTGGATAATCGTCTTGGCAATCAAAACACCAAATTCATAAATAAATGGCACAGCATGTCCAATGTTTTTGTTATTAAGAATTAATCAGCATTGCAACTGTTATTAGTAAAAGGTTTATTTAACTTGAGCATGTCTACATCATATCTGGGGGCACAGATCAGGTCCATGGAATTTTAAATTAAAGATAGAGTAAGCCAATCAGAACAATCATTGCCACACTCACAAAGTAACCCTGATAAATAATAGACCAAGAAAGAGGCTGTTAAAGCTCCAAAATATTGTCCGTCGCTTAATTGTGTCCCTATGGAAATACGCTTCCATAAATATTTGAAAATACAAAAACCTTGTCTTTAATTAATTGCGTCTTACGTATTTGGTGTTACGATCCAGAAGCAGTAGCAACCTTGTAGCAGCAGCAGCAGTAGCAGTAGTAGTAGTAGTAGTAGTAGTAGTAGTTTCAGTAGTAGTTTCAGTAGCAGTGTCAGTAGTAGCAAACTAGTAGTATTAGTAACAGTAATTGTAGCCTAATAGTAGTAGTTATAGTAGTATTGTAGAAGTATAGGGTTTGAGAAAACAGTTGCTGAATAAGGAGTTTAGTTGGAGTAATTGTAATGGTATTGTAGTAATTGAGGTACTAGTTGTAATACAATAAATATTTGAAAAACACAGAAAAATACATAAAACCTTGTCTTTAAAGAGGGGGTATTTTACTTCTATGGGGTATTAACAGATAACACATAGCATATTTAGATCATCATGTTACCTTGCTAAACGCTAAATTTGCTGAAAACAACATAATATTCTTAAGTTTCACTTTCATTTTTGACTCTACTACTGCTACTGCACGTCGCATCAGGTTTGTGAAGTTGTAGTGTATTGTTTTGTATCATACTTTTGTATATTTATGGAGAACTGTCGTGTGGGACCATGGGTGACGTAGGCTTGTGGAGCGGGCATTGCACAGAATCTTACAGCTAACTATAAGGAGGGTTCGAATAGGGCCCAGGAGAGATCGCTAAATTACTCAAACATGCATGGGTGACATCTAAAACATCTTAGAACACCATTTTGCATAATACTCCTCTTTAATTAATTGCTTCTTATTTGGTGTTATGATACAGAACTCCCCGTGTTTCCTAGGGGACGTGTAGAGGTGGACTCGAACAGACTGCCCTCTTTTAATTCATTATGCAGAAGGCACCTCCTCCGCCTCCCTGTTTCTCTGTGGAGCTCGTTATCTTCAGAGCAGGGCACAAACACTACAAATGAAGCAGTGTAAAAGACAGCACTATACTCCCCAGACCGCCGCCATATTTACACCTGGATTAATGAACATAGCAGCAAATTTAGACAGGCAGAGGCGCAGATTAATGGCACTGAACCACATTTTTACTGTCTTAAAAATGTGGAAAACAGAACTAGTTCATTTTAAACGGTTTGCATTGGTCCAAAGTTATTCCTCACGCACCTTATGCATTCTGAGCATCCTAATTATTCACCACGATGAGTTTAAAAGCGTTTTTCACCACTTTCAGAGGCCAGAGTGGAGTTTTGCTGTGAAGGTAAAGCTAACGACTAGCATGTTAACGCACACATCCTGAAAGAGCTGCTTGTACAATATACCTGTACTGGGGCAAATTTGGTCCGGTACATGACCTTTATGATAAGTTAAAGTTTATTATTAACCATTAAGAATCTTAAATCATTTTACCAAATTCTTTATTGGCTTTGAAAAATATTTACATCATATAGAAACAAGACACAATCGACAGTTATTTTGATTTATTTTATTTTATATATATTTTTATTTTATGGATTTATGGAACACAATCACGTTGTTATTTTGTTTATTTTCATTTAGCTTTATGTCAATTGTCCTACCTTGCAGTTCAGTCAAAAATAAGTAAGAAATTAGCACACTAAAATCAAAACACATTAATTTATTATAAAGTATACAACTGACCAACAAAATAATCTTGAACTTGTACAAAACTTTTTTCTTTATCTCCTCCTTAAATGGTCTGAACCCATTTTTTCCCCATGTATTTGAGCAAAATGTGTCTTGCCCCAGCACTGGTATATTGAATGAGCAGCTCTTGAGGTCCTATAATCAGGAAGTGCGTGTTAGCATGCTAGTTGCTGTTAGCTTTACCGTCACGGCAAAACTCTGCTCTGTTGTTGTGAAAAAGTTGTTAAAAAACGCTTAGAAACTCGTTGTGGTGAATAATCAGGATGCTCGGAATGCGTAAAGTAAGTGAGGAATAACCAAAGCGTTTAATGTGAACTAGTTCTGTTTTCCACATTTTTAAGACGGTAAAAATCAGGTACAGCGATTGAACAAAACAAATGAATCAAAACATCACAGCTCAGACATGTTGATGAAGACGTGCTGTCGTAAACACGGGGAGCGGCACTTTGTTGGATTAAGCTGTAAAAGATGAGCGATGGCTGTCAGGTGTGGAGCGGCTGAGAGCCCCATCCAGGGTAAATCAATGAGAACGCTACAGCAGTTAAAACCTAGCAGTAGCAGTAGTAGCAGTAGGAGTAGTAGTAGTAGTAGTAGTAGTAGCAACATAGTAGGAGTAGTGGCAACGTGGTGGTAGTAGTAGTGGCTACCTAGTATTAGTATTGGTAGTATACTGGTAATAGTAGCAACCTTATCGAACATTATCGTAGTAGTAGAAGTCAATGTAACAGCCCCTGTATGTGTACTCTAATACTGTGTATGTGTGTACTGCTCTGTATTGTGTACTCTAATACTGTGTATGTGTGTACTGCCTCTGTATGTGTACTCTAATACTGTGTATGTGTGTACTGCCTCTGTATGTGTACTCTAATACTGTGTATGTGTGTACTGCCTCTGTATGTGTACTCTAATACTGTGTATGTGTGTACTGCCTCTGTATGTGTACTCTAATACTGTGTATGTGTGTACTGCCTCTGTATGTGTACTCTAATACTGTGTATGTGTGTACTGCCTCTGTATGTGTACTCTAATACTGTGTATGTGTGTACTGCCTCTGTATGTGTACTCTAATAATACTCCAACATTTGTATGGCTCATGGAACAAATGAAAAACATGTACCAAAACAAACACAAGCGCTAGTAGTAGCAGTAGCCACAGTAGCAACCTAATAGTAGTAGCAGTAGCAACCGTTTAGTAGTAGTAGTAGTAGTGATAGTAGTAGTAGTAGCAACCTATTAGTGGTAGTGATAGTAGTAGTAGCCTAATATTATTAGTAATATTATGCTTTTACTAAATATGGATTTATTTATTTATTTCAATTTACTGCCCTCCCCATGAGATGTATTCTCAGGCTAAATATAAAGTACACACACATGTACCAAGACAAACACAAGAGCTATTAGTAGTAGTAGTAGCCGCAGAAGAAACCTAGTAGTTGTAGTAATAGTAATAGTAGGAGTAACAGCAGCAGCAACCTATTAGTAGTTGTAGTAGTGACAGTTATAGTATTAGTAGTAGTAGTAGCAACGTATTACTAGTAGTTGTAGTAATAGTAATAGTAGGAGTAACAGCAGCAGCAACCTATTAGTAGTTGTAGTAGTGACAGTTATAGTATTAGTAGTAGTAGTAGCAACGTATTACTAGTAGTTGTAGTAATAGTAGCAGTATCCCCCCTTCCCCCAACCACCACCACCACAGCCTGAAGGCCTGAAGCATAAAAACAACTATGGACAGGGGTAAACATGTGTGTGTATTCTCAGGTTAAATATACCTGAGGTCACACATGTGTAAAAGTACACACTGATAGGCAGGTCAGCTGTGCTATCTGAGCCTGTACTCTATACTCTACTCCTCTCATCTCTCATTCTTTTTCTCCTCTATCTCCTTATTTAACCTACTCCTCTTCTCTTGTCTTGCGTTTCCCGTCCATCCCGTCCTTGTTTTTCTCTCTCTTTCTCTCCTTACTCTCCCCCCTCCTCTCTCTCCTTACTCTCATTCCTCCTCCCCTCTCTTATTCTTTACCTTTTCTGTCTCTTCTTCAGTTATGTCCTGTCTCTTTCTCTCCCCTCTTGTTTCTGTGTCTTTACTCTACCACCGTCTCTCTTCTCTCTCTCTTTGTCCTTAAAGAGGGGGTATATTAATTCTATGGGGTATTAACTGCTAACCCATGACATATTTATATCACCATGTTACATTTTATTCAGCATGTTACCCCCCCCCCTTCCCTTTGCTCTCCGTGCTAAGTCACTCCTCCTTCAGAGAGCAACACAATCAGCTGCATCCCACTAATGAAACTACTGCACATTGCATCAGGTTTGTGAAGTCGTTGTGTACAGTTTTGAGTCATGTTTTTGTATATTTAAGGAGAATTGTTGTGTAGGAGCATGGATGACGTAGGCTTGTGGGCGGAGCTTTGGGCAGAATCTTGCATAAGGAGAGATCGCTAGATTACTCAAACATGCATGGATGACATCTAAAACCTGTTCAGGCATGTTTTTGATGAGGGAACGTTATAACATGGTAGAACACACACACAAACACACACAAAAGATTTTGCATAATACCCTCCTCTTTAATCTCTCCATCTTATCCTCTTCCTCATCTATCCCCTTACACTTCCTCCTTCTCTCTCTCCTCTCTTTTCTCCCCCTTCTCCTATTCTCTTCTGTGTGTGTGTGTGTCTCTCTCTCTCTCTGTGTGTCTCTATCTGTGTCTCTCTCTGTCTGTCTCTCTGTTTCTGTGTGTGTGTGTGTGTCTCTCTCTCTCTCTCTCTGTATTTCTCTGTGTCTGTCTCTCTGTGTATCTCTCTGTCTTTCTCTCTCTCTCTCTTTCTCTATGTGTCTCTCTGTGTGTCTCCCTCTGTCTCTCTCTCTCTCTCTCTGTCTCTCTGTGTCTCTCTGTTTCTTCTGTGTGTGTGTCTCTCTGTCTCTCCTGTGTGTGTGTGTGTATGTGTGTCTCTGTCTCTCTCTCTCTTTGTGTCTCTCTGTTTCTTCTGTGTGTGTGTCTCTCTGTCTCTCCTGTGTGTGTGTGTGTGTGTCTCTCTGTGTCTCTCTGTTTCTTTTGTGTGTGTGTGTGTCTGTCTCTCCCGTGTGTGTGTGTGTGTGTGTGTGTATGTGTGTCTCTGTCTCTCTCTCTCTCTTTCTGTCTCTCTCTCTCTTTCCTTCTCTCTCTCCCTCTTTCCACCTGGCAGCGATCAGCATTCCCATCTGTGGACTTCTCAGGGAACGTGTGGTCCAGATGGAGGGATGAGGGGCCTGGAAAAAAACATGGAAAATCAAACAGTCAGGTCACTCATAAATAACCCACTATCTCCTATCAACTGTAGAGACACACAAAAGATGTGGACAGCACTACTCTATACAAAAATACCCTGTTTTCAAGAATATGCCATGCTTGTTTGCTTGTTTCCATGGAGATGTCATTGCTTTGCCAAGAATATTCCAGAGCATGGCATTAAATTTTTAATAATTTATTCAGTTCAGTTACAGGTGTTTCTATTGTTAAAGCAAACGTATAATGCAAAAACAACTTTTTAGAGCTTTTAACCATATTATAATGAGTAATCTTTATTCTCCTGTATTCAAAGCGTCATTGCTTCGATCTAGCCACGTTTTTCCCGGAGCTGGTACACGCCCACTTCTCTGTACTTACTTTGTTCTCCATTTTGATTTTCTTAAACGGTGATATACGTAGGATTCAAACAAACGAACGGTACAAACGAATGAAATCAGCCGCTTGCTAGCGTGATGTGCAGCTATCCATCGAAAGTGCCGACAGCTGCACCCTTTTTGTTATGACGACATGTACGGCGACGTCAGCTCCCATTGGGCACTGTAGTTTTCTAAAGCTGAAGTTAGAGGACTTGTTTCTTTCATTAAGTCATTTTAGATGAATATTGTGACGTTCAAAATGTCCAAATTATAACATTATGATCCACGGGTGTCATAGATTATAGCTCTAGACACAAGCACAATATGTTTTCTTTAAAAATACTTTGAAAAACATGCATTCTTACTGTAATAGTAGTAGTAGTAGTGTCATGCTGTGGGGCATTCCAGACAAAGCAATAGCATCTCCATGGAGAGAAGCAGGTGGTGGACCTTCAACCAGAAAAGTTATACAGTGCAGTTTTAACGTTAAAGTTGGCTAGTTATATTGAAGGCAAAATATAAGATGAACAGATTAAACACATTAAAAGCAAAAAAATAAAACACAAAACAAAACAAAAAGACATGCTCCCACTCGACAATTCTCTGTAAATAGCAAAAGCAAGATACAAAACTGTACACAACAACTTGACAAACCTGATGCGATGTGCAGTAGTTTCATTAGCGGGATGCAGCTGATTGTGTTGTGACAGCGCTCTGAAGGGGGGGTGACATAGTGCAGGGAGCAAAGGGAGGGAAGACTCAGAGTGTCAAAGATGAAAGTGAAACTTATAAAACATTCTACTACATTGCTTTTGGCGAATATAGCATTTTCAAAACAATAAAAGATAACATGGTGATCTAAATATGTTATGTGCATTGTACCTCTTCTTTAATGAGTTTCAAGCTGGTGCTCCCCCTTTGCAATTAAGCAACTCAAATCAAAAGAGTATATCTTTTGAATATAGAAAGTAAGACATGTTTTGGTTGGTTAAGGTTAGGGTTTTGGGACAGGTTTATGGTCTAGATTAAAGGCCCTTTACCCGACGTTTTCTCATGTATTTGAGCAAAATGTATCTTGCCCCAGAACAGATGTATTGTATAAGCAGCACTTGAGGTCAAAATAGGTCAGCTATGTGCTGTCTGCATTATAAGAAAGTGTGTGGTTAGCATGCTAGCTGTTTTTAGCATTACCACTCTGGCCTCTGAAAGTTGTCAAAAGCACTTATAACCTCATCACGGTGAATAATTCAGATGCTCAGAACGCGAGTGAGGAATAGCTTCCCTCTCATCCATCCACTGCAAACTGTTTAAAATGATAGTCCTGTTTTTCACTCTCTCCATTTTGTTAGTAATGGGGACAGTTGATGTAACTTTTGTTGATGTTTTGGCTTAGGTTAAATGATGTGTTGGGTAACATAGTTGTACACAGTTTTATATTACCCATAATCCTCTGTGTGTGTTATGTATCCTTTTCTACTAAAAGCACTTTCCAGGAACCACACTATAAACACATTTTAGGCTATAGCACTAAAATGCACAAGTTTTAGAAACATTGTATTTTCGATTTCTGTTAATAAAATACAACAATAATAATAATAAATAAATGAATCAATAAATACTACATTTAAAGCCACAGTATGAGAGACAAAAGCATTTTCTTTTTAATTTTGGATGTTTTTATTGCACTGAAAAAAAGAAAAAAAACAAAAACAAAACATATGTACTGTGAGCAGGCTTGCATCTCTACTTATTTGGCCTGGAGGAGAGCCACCTCCTGCTTTTTTCCATGGAAATGCTGTTTCTTTGGCTATAATATTCCACAGTATGGAATTGCAAATCAACTTTTTGCAAAATTCTGACAGGAATTCCCCAAGGAACCGTCCTTGGCCCCATTCTCTTCACTTTTCATATTCCTATTGCTAGATTTCAGATGACATCACAGCATTCTATTGGCTAATAATATTTAAATGAACTGAATGTATGATTTAGATTTAGATTTTAACTGATGTGACCTAACTGTGTCCCAAAATATGAGATAAACATGTTAAAATCAAAAGTATCTTTTGCTGGAACAATTGTATTTAACTGATGTGACCTAACTGTGTCTCAAAATATGAGATAAACATGTTCAAATCAAAAGTATCTTTTGCTGGTAACAATTGTAATGCTGATTAATTCTCAATTACATGATTGTTACCCGTTAATCTAATGTGGTCTGAAAACAAATGACAAGATCAGGTTCCACATTTGTTAATTTACCTTTAGATATGTCTCATGAAATTACTGTTATCAATCCATGTGTTTCAGCTTTCTGTTGAATGCAACATTTTGAAGATTTGTTCCCCATTCAAAAGATATTTTGTTTTAACGAACACATATTATTGAAAACTGACTTTTTTGAGCTTTTAACCATTTTATAATGTCCTCTTGTCAAAAACATTCCTGGAGTTGTATTTTGCTTCATTCATTTAAAGTCATCTTCTTTGAGCACTCGTTTGCATTTTGCCTGGATTGTTGTGTCACAGGTAAAAATCTGGACTACTCCTGCCCCGTTTTTAAAGCCATAAACCATCACCAGACTCACTTCATGGCCAAATTGTGTTCACAACGAACGCATGGCTTCATTTGATTGTTCATTCCTATTAATGACAGCAGGGAGAGAGCTAACACCTAAATACCTCAATAAAAACTGAGGTGCAGTTAAAGTGTGTTTTTCAAATTATTTTTTAGTTAGAAAATGTGAAATACTTATCCCAAGGTAACCCAAACATGTTAAAAGAGCCACATGAATGCATGATATGCCTTTAAATAGTCACTATGGCAACTATTTCTTCATCACTCTGAAACCCGTGGATGGGGAAAACAGGTTCTTATCCCCCATCTGGGAGTATGACATAATCACTTTGTAGAATCTGAAAACTAACAATACCAGAAAACTTTCACCACATTCAAATAAGTGCTTTGTAAACGTGCTAAATCAATTCATTTGTGTGGGTTATATTGACTTTTGCAGGTCGTTGCAGCCCCCACCTGTCTCCACACTCCCCCTGTTCCTGGACCTGTCCCAAAACACAAGTACACAAGCTTCCCTCACTCACATCTTTCCAAGTGGGTCACTGCTATTTGGGATACAGCCAGGAACACAGCATACTTTTATTTGGAATATTTTAACTTAGTCCCAAACAGGTGTTAAAGCGAGAGTATTGACACATAGCATATTTAGAGCCCCTGTGTTGTTTTGAAAATGCTATATTCACAGAAAACAATGTAGTATGTTTAATAAGTTTCAATTTTGCTTTTGACACTTTTGACACCTTACAATCTGCATGCATTTTGCTAATGACACTACTGCCCATTGCATCAGATTTGTGAAGTTGTAGTGTATTGTTTTGTATCATCCTTTTGTATTTTTGTGGAAAATGGCCCTAGCTTGTGGGCTGAGCACTGGATAGGACCGTACTGCTAAACGTAAGGAGGGTTCGAATAGAGCCTGGGAGAGATTGCTAGATTACTCAAACATGCATGGATGACATATAAAACTTCTTCAGACATGTTTTTGATGAGAGAATGTTATAACATGGTAGAAAGCTCCAAAAACAACGTATCATCAATTTTCCATAATACCCCCTCTTTAAAAACACATCAATGGAAATGTGATCTCGAGTAAAAGTACAGTTGAATGTACAACTGTTGCTGCCAAATTTTGACTTACAATGATAGTCTGTAACTTTTTATAGACAAAAATAAAATCATGTTTTTTTGTTAATTTTGGTTATGTTTATTGCACTGGAAATCTTATAAACTTACTCTGGGCGGGCTTGCATCTCCACAAACCTGACTTTTTAATGCCATGCAGTGGAATATTCCGGGTAAAACACTAACACCTCTATGAAGACAAGCAGGTTTGAATGTGTTGAAAGCGTTTCCTGGTGTTGGTGGTTTTCTGTTATTCCTTATCTTATGCCTTCTAATTATTCACCGTGATGAGTTTATAAGCACTTTTCATAACTTTCAGAGGCCAGAGCGGAGTTTTGCCATCAAACTTATGTTAACAACAACTAGCATGTTAAGGCCCACTTCCTGATTATCAGACAGTGCTTTATAATTAGATGCAGACAGTACACAGCGGACTTATTTTGACCGCAGGAGCTGTTTATACAATATATCAATACTGGGGCAAGACAAATGGGAAAATACGCTAATGCTAACTCCTCCTTTGAAAATGAATTAGGAATATGTTATGCGCTTCAGTTTTATTTTGATAAAAGATATGCCAATTAACCAGCTGCATGGCGATTTATAGCAGATTATTACTCCAGATGCCCTTTCTGTCTCAACCAGCCATGTCATTGTGGTCATGGGTGGGACTTAAAAACAATGCGCTCAGGTGGTAATCAAACTGGTGACCTTGTGGTTCCTTGACGAATGCTTACACCACTGCTCCACTGCCATCCTAACACAGAGACCTTGGTTATTATCAGACCCTTTCCAGGAAAAGTTAGATTTTGTTGGTGATGTAACAAGATTATTATCTCGGAGATTATCGAGGGACTGAGCGTCCAGTCTATGTGACCCCGGCAACTAATCCAACAGTGTAATACAATATAGAATAAGCCTATCTATCGCCATAGCTTCCATATTATTTGAATAGAAGTAAAAAGTAATTGTCCAAAAAAACTAAAAACTGTACTGTTAAAGAAGACATACTGTATATGTTTTTTTTTCAATTATAGTATTAAAGGCGCTGTACCTGATTTTTACTGTCTTAGACTTGTGAAAAACAGAACTAGTTCATTTTAAACAGTTTGCAGTGGCCCAATGTTCTTCCTCACTTACCTTATGCATTCAGAGCATCCTAATTATTCACAGTGATGAGTTTATAAGTGGTTTTCACAACTTTCAGAGCAGGCCAAAGCAGAGTTTTGCTGTCATGGTAATGCTAACCACAACTATCATGGTAACCGCACATTTCCTGATTCTCTGACAATAAAATGCTGTGTAATTACATGCAGCAGACAGTGCACAGCGAACTATTTCTAATTTGACCTCAAGAGCTGCTTACAATATAAAAATAAAATAAATCTCATCCTCACCCTCCGCGGGTGGTCTCATCCCTTTTTCCACACTCTACCAGAGGCCTGGGAGCTTGAGGGTTGGGCACAGTATCTTTGCTATTCCTAGTCTGCACTTTTCCTGGACTGAGATGTCTGTTGTTTTTCCTGGGATCTGCTGATCTGCCACTCCTGCAGTTTGGGGGTCACTGCCCCGAGTGCTCCGATGACCATGGGCACCACTGATGCTTTCACCTTCCAGGTCTTCTCCAGCTCTTCTTTGAGCCCCTGGTATTTCTATAGTTTCCCATGTTCCTTTTTCCTGATGTTCCCATCACTTAGTACTGCAATGTCCACCACAACGGCTTTGCTCTGTTGTTTATCCACCACCGCAATGTCCAGTTGGTTCATCACCATTCTGTCAGTCTGGAAGTCCCACAAGATCTTGGCTCGACCCAATATATACATGCATATGGGAAAAAAACAAGTACAGGCCCTTTAAATTATAACATGATTGATTGATTGATTATCCTCATTTTGTTAACTATAAACTGCAACATGAATTTAAAATAATAGGAACAGATCCATTGACTTCCTGTTCAAAACTGCAGAACTGACTGACCCTACCTCTTCAGAGTACCGTAGTAAGCAGCAGTATGTGTTTTTATTCTTGAAAAATGGCTGCGTGACATTTTTGAACCCTACATGTGTGACCCAGTCTGATTTATTTATTTATTTTATCACAGTTACGTACAAAGCAGTGGGCGGAGATAGGGGGTAGATGAAAACTCAAACCTCCCGCAGGACAATACAGGATTATTTAAACTATCGAAATACAACTCTGACTAAGTTCATTATTATGGAACGCAGTTATAACATGATTAAATTCAAATGTACATAATATGTCCCATTTAAAGGTGCTGTACCTGATTTGTTCTGTCTTAAAAACCTGAAAAAACACAACTAGTTCATTTTAAGCAGTTTGCAGTGGTCCAAAGTTATTCCTCACTTACCTTATGCACTCTGAGCATCCTCATTATTCACCAAGATGAGTTTATAAGTGCTTTTCACAACTTTCAGTGAACAGAACAGAGCAGACAGTACTCAGCTGACTTATTTTGACCTCACAAACTGCTTATACAACATATTTGTACCAGGGAAAGACAAATTCTACTCAAATACACGGAAAAAATCGAGTACAGGACCTTTAACGTCTACTTTCCATAGTGTATAGGACCTTTAACCCCTCCCTCGCCTCCTGTGCCAAACTCATAGGTGAGAGCAGGTGTATGAGTGTGGAGCAGATGGTACGTTCACACCTCCACATATGCACAGCTCTGAGGGCACAGCCTGGAGCCAATGGGAATATGGAATATATTAGCAAGGTCATTATTGTGCAGTATTAAATATTGAACAATGAGTAAAACGATAGGAAATGACTTAGCTCCTAGCAGCATGACAACTGTTATCAACCAATTCGGTAACGTGCGCACAGTGCTATATCTGTTAGCATCTCTGCAGTGCCATGTGGAATAAAGAAACAATAGTGTCATTATCAATCTATGGAGCTCAATAGTCCCACCCACTTTAAAGCCTGTTGTAGTTCCACAAATAAATCTCCCATTCATTTTCTCATTTTTCCCCATTGATTTTTTGGGAAAATTTAGGAGTTAAAACAGAGGCTAACCAGCTGCTAACTAATGTCCACAACACACTTCTTTTGAGTCCAAAAAACACGTAAAAAATGTACTTTGAGGTTTATAAAGTTTCAGAAACAGATTTGAAAATTACTGTAGGTCTTGAGATCACTGGTTACCGCATAGCTTTCAAACTTTAAATCTAAAGTCTATGGAAAAATTAACGGGAAAAGTCACTCCCCGTTTACAGCGCTATCACATTATCGGCGTTCTTGAAAATACAGCACATCGCATCAGGTTTGTGAAGTTGTAGTGTATTGTTTTGTATCATGTTTTTGTATATTTATGGAGTGGGTGGTGTGGGAGCATGGGTGACGTAGGTTTGTGCGTTGAGCATTGGACAAATCTTACCGCTAACCATAAGGAGGGGTCGAACAGGGCCTGGGAGAGATCGCTAAATTACACAGACATTCATGGATGACATCTAAAACCTCTTCTGATGTGTTTTTAATGAGGGAACAACTTTATAACTTGGTAGAAAGCTCCAAAAAGTCGATTTTGCATAATACCCCCTCTTTAAATGTACCCACTAAAATGAATATTTGATTTAAACATGTTTACTTCCTGAAAAGCTTAAAAAGATTTGCTACACTTCTGATAATTCTGTAACTTTGAACTTGTAACTTTGAAAAAATGAGTTGCTAATGTTCTGTCTAACTTTAGCACACATCCCAAATAGCTGCGGTTGGGTCCGAGGTGCCCCTGCCAAATGTTTGCTCCTGTCCAAGAGGCGGGGCTAAGGACTCCAGACGGACCAATCACAGCGAGGGGTGGAGAGGCTGTTCTACCCGGCAACAGGCCTGGAGGGGGTCCCACAGTGGAGCTGCGTCGTGGGGCCCAGATAGTCCTGTCTGCCTGGGCCTGGAGGAGGAGGAGAGAGGGGGGTGGGGGATTTGGCATAGTCAGATTATGGGGCAAAAACATGGAGCAAATGTACAACGAAGTACAAGAAGTATTTAGAGAAGTTTGTTGAAGTAGTGATAGGACAATTGGAATAACACAAAGTTCATCAAGTCAGTTTTAGTCCTGGTTTAGACCTGGTTTAGTTCTGGTTTAGTTCTGGTTTAGTTATGGTTTAGTTCTAGTTTAGTCCTGGTTTAGACTTGGTTTAGTCCTGGTTTAGTCCTGGTTTAGACCTAGTTTAACACTGGGTTAGTTCTGGTTTAGTCCTGGATTTTTGCCTTGCACTTTTTCTTTTTGTCCTGGTTCAGGCCTGGCGTGTTCTTTGTTGACTCTGTCCTGTTTAGGACTGGCTGGTTTAGACCTGGTTTAGACCTGGTTTAGACCTGGTTTAGTTCTGGTTTCAGTCCTGGTTTAGACCTGGTTTACCACTGGTTTAGACCTGGTTTAGTCCTGGTTTAGTACTGGTTTAGACCTGGATTAGTTCTGGTTTAGTCTTGATTTAAACCTGATTTAGCACTGGGTTAGTCCTAGTTTAGAAGGGGTTTAGACCTAGTTTAGTACTGGTTTAGACTTGGTTTAGACCTGGTTTAGCACTGGATTGGTTCTGGTTTAGTCCTGGATTTTTGCCTTGTACTTTTTCTTTTTGTCCTGATTCAGTCCTGACTTGTTCTTTGTTGACTTTGTCCTGTTTAGGTCTGGCTGGTTTAGACCTGGTTTTAGACCTGCTGTAGTTCTGGTTTAGTCCTGTCTTAGACCTGGCTTATTCTGTCCTCTTTGGGTCTGGCTGGTTTAGACCTGGTTTAGACCTGGTTTAGACCTGGTTTAGACCTGGTTTAGTTCTGGTTTAGTCCTGGCTTAGACCTGGCTTGTTCTGTCCTGTTTAGGTCTGGCTGTTTTAGACCTGGTTTACGTCTTGTTTAATCCCATTCAAGGTCTTTTTTTTCTGGCCTGGTTTTGGAATTTGGAGACACTTTTTCATTTTTTTCATGTCTTTATGCTGATGACTATATTGTAGATTCTCACTGAAGGCATCAAAACTATGATTGAACACATGTGGAATGTAGCAAACATAAGTAACTCAAAATCTAACTCAAAAGCTATTTTGAAGAATCTAAAATATAAAACATATTTTAGATTCTTCAAAAGAGCTTTTACCCTTTGCTTCGATCACTGCTTTGCACTCTGGGCATTCCACTAATGAACCCTGACAAGGCACAACTGTGAAGTGAAAACCATTTCAGGAGACTTCCTCAATCTCATCTCAATTCTCTTTCCTTGCTTCCTTCTTCTTGATTCCTTCTCCTTGATCCTCCATTTTTCAGCTGTCAGTCAAATGCGCCATATTAAGTGGTGTCCCAAAGCTCAGAGGAGAAAAGAGAAGAAAAGCACGGAGGAAACATCAGAGAGGGTTCAGGAGGCAGACACCAGATCAAATAATATAACTCTGCGTGTCTCACAGTGAGGAGTTTACTTTTGCAGAAAGAACAGGGGCAGCAGCAAAGGATGTTTGACATGTTGCATAATCCTGAATTTGGCATTAAAACTAATAAGACATGTTCAAACAAGACGTTGGTCTGATGTTGATTTAAAAAGTCCTGGAATAATAATATTTTTTAAAAAGCCTTAGTATAGTCCTCACTACAGAGTCATTTTAGACAGAACCAGCGCCTGAGGAAAGACTGGCCCATTGACCCTCAGCTCATGTCTCCTGCCTCTCTCCTCTGCTTCTCCTCTCTTCTGTTCCTCCTCTCCTCTGCTCCTCTGCTCCTTCTCTCCTCTGCTCCTCTTCTCTCCTTCTCTCCTCCCCTGCTCCTTTCTCCTCTGCTCCTCCCTCCTTCTCTTCTCCTCTGCTCCTCTCTCCTCTCCTCCTCTCTCATCTGCTCCTCTTCTACTCTGCTCCTCTGCTCCTCTCTCCTCTGCTCCTCTCTCCTTTGCTTCTCTCTCTTCTGCTCCTCTTTCCTCTGCTCCTCTCTCCTCTGCTCCTCTCTC
The DNA here is from genome assembly GCA_000787095.1 of Periophthalmodon schlosseri. Lineage (NCBI taxonomy): Eukaryota > Metazoa > Chordata > Actinopteri > Gobiiformes > Gobiidae > Periophthalmodon > Periophthalmodon schlosseri. The sequence goes on along the minus strand of KN486990.1, from coordinate 93,992 downwards.
CTTGCTCTGCCTCCTCTGTGACCGGGACTTCCTCACCCATTTCCTGCACAATCGAGGAGAGGAATCAAGCAGAAGGAAGCGAGGAAAGAGAAATGAGGCGCGGCCATTGAGAGAAGGCCAAGGGTTTGCAGCATTTTCAACAAAGCAAAGGGTGGTTACTTTGAGGATCTGAATCTGAATCAATATATAGCTTTTCATCCATCTATTTATCTGTCTATTTATTCATCAATCTATCTGTCTCTCTATTGATCTATCTATTCATCTAGACCAGAGGTAACAGAGCCTTTTCTGTGGCAGTGTCCAGACTATTGAACAGCCTCCCTCTGCCTGTCTCAGTCTTTAACACAGATTAAGACTAAACTGAAAACACACCTCTTCTCCCTGGTATTTAATACTAGCTAGACAGGATAGCTCTGTGTATTTATTTTTTGTTGACTTTTATGTGAAGCACTTTGGTCAGCTGAAGTTGGTTTTAAATGTGCTATATAAATATAATTCTGTCTCTCTGTCTTTCTCTATTTATCTATCTATCTAGTCTTCATTTTTCTCTGGTTTGGTCCTTTTTTATTTTAATCTCAGCACTTCTGGACGATGCCGTACACAGAGGCAGCAGCTGCATTTACTACTGCTACTCTCCCTCTGAAAAGCTAATGGTGCCTTTAAGGACCTTGGCAAAAGTTCAGTGAGGGCAAGTGGGACAATACACAGCAATTATTTGTGAGTGTAAGAAGAACAATGGCCCAGCACAAGAATTCCTCAAAAATACAATGATCTCACTTTAGATTCTCTTTATCTGTGAACTGTTAGGCTGTCATGCTTTGCAACTAATATGCACATTTTGATAATGGTTTAGACCTGGTTTAGACCTGGTTTAGACCTGGTTTAGACCTAGTTTAGACCTGGTTTAGACCTGGTTTAGTAATGGTTTAGACCTGGCTTTAGTACTGGTTTGGGTACGGTTAGGTTCGTAGAGTCACGGTTTTGTTCATGTTTAATATTGGTTTAGACTGGGTTTAGCTTTTTTTTTTTGTCAATAAAACACATTTTTTTAAATGTGTTCAAACACATCTGAAAGCAAAAACGTTGGTCTGACTTTGATTTAAAAGTCCTGGAATAATAATATTATAAAATAATCCCTAGTGTAGCCCTCACAGACCTAAACCATACTCAAACAGTACTAAACCATTTTGGTCAGCACCAGCGCCTGAGGAAAGTCTGTCCCATTCACCTTCCTCCTGCCTCTCTCCTCTGCTCCTCTCTTCTCTGCTTCTCTCTCCTCTGCTCCCCTCTCCTCTGTTTCTCTCTTCTCTGCTCCTCTCTTCTCTGCTTCTCTCTTCTCTGCTCCTCTCTTCTCTGCTCCTCTCTTCTCTGTTCCTCTCTCCTCTGCTCCTCTCTCCTCACTGTTAGTTTTGCACCTCACATGCACAGTTTGATGATAGTTGTGTATATGGAGGCTAATGTTTTGGTAAAGCAGACCTATTGTACTTGGATCATTATAAATCATCCTATATTGTTGTAATTTGCACATTTTAAATCGCAAAATTAACTTAAAACAACAATTAACTTAACTAAAAACAGGTCCGCTGACTTCCGTGCGGTGCCCAATGGGAGCTGTCATCACTGTAAACATCATCACAGCAAAGAGCCGTGTAGCTGTCGGCCGCTCCTTTGGATAGATGCAGATCATGCTAACGAGAAGCAGATTTTTATTTATTTTTTCCATTTATACCAAAATGACTATGCAGTGCTGCCAAATCCTACCCGTATCACAGATTAAGAAAATAAAGTTGAAGAACAGAGTAAGCTTTCACAGTGGGCATATGCCGATTGCGGTGAAAACGGGAATTAATTGGCAATATGCTGTGTTGAAAATAAGTGATTAAAAATTGCTCAAACATATACGAATCTCTCCAACGTGCTTAAAAGCTCTGAAAAGTCGATTTTGCGTAATAGTCTGCTTTAAAGTTACATTTTTTTTGGGTGGAAGGTGAAAGAGTGCATACGTTTGCATAATATGTCTGCTTTACCCCATGCAGGTTTTTGGCCTGGTTACATTTGTACTCATCTGATTGGAAATGCACTCACCTCTTAGATAAACATGCAAATGTGTCATGTGTAGCACACAGATGGTGTCATGTTATGAATGTGTTATGATAAATTCATGTGTACACAGGTCACATGGTCCGGCAGTGCCATGTGATCTTAAGGGGAATTTTATTGCAAAAACGCCAGGAGAGAAGCAGTTAAAGTGAGGTTAAAGGGAGTAGCTGCTACCTTTAGTTAGTTAGGGCTAGTTAGTGTTGTACTGAACTGCAGTATCTTAGTGCTTTTCATACTTTTGCTCATACTTGAGTAATATATTGTGCAGTGTAACAATACCCCTACTTAAGTAATATTTGGTACAGAGTAACAGTGCTCTCACTTGAGTAAGAGTTGTGGTTCCTCTTCCCAGTGTGAGTAATTCTACAAGTGACAAAAGCTTTATGTTTACAATATCAAATGATTTGAACATTTGCGCTCCTTCAGATATGATTTTGTTTGTGCAAAATGTAATGTTTTTCCCTTCCAGTTATATTAAAGGTACAGTATGTAACTTTTCTGGGGGGTTCGCTGTTTGTCTCCATGAAGATGTCATCGCTTTGGCGCAGATGTTGCACAGTGGTATTAGACTTGTCAACTACATGCTTGGCTAAAAATACCTTGAAAAACATGGGGGGGTTCGCTGTTTGTCTCCATGAAGATGTTATCGCTTTGGCGCGTGGTATTAGACTTGTCAACTACATGCTTGGCTAAAAATACCTTGAAAAATATGCATTCTTACTGTGAGTGGGCTCGCCTTTCCACAGATCTGACCTGTAACTTGGCTTTGTTGCACCACCTTGTCTCTATGAAGATCGATAACTTAAATGCCACACTGCGAAACATTCTAGTACATTACACTACACTGATGTAACTGTACCCTAACTTGAGTCATTTTTAATAATAGTAATAATACATTTAATTTATTAGGCAGGATTTTGTATTGACTGCGGTGTCTGATGGGGAGCTGTTGTAGGATGGGTGTGATGCGGTTGACGGAGGGGGCGTGTCTGATGATGCGGGCAGCTGAGTTTTGAACCAATTGAAGTTTGCGGAGAGTTTTTTTGTGGGAGACCAAACAGAAGGGAATTGCAGTAATCCATGACGACAACGGACTGTGGAGTAAGAGATGGGCGGAGGCGGAGGCTGTGAAAGTAGGTGGAGCGAGTGATATTGTTAACGTGAGACGTGAAGGAGAGAGTGCTGTCAAGGATGACACCCAGGGGAGGGCGAGATGGAGGGGCCGTCAATGGGAATGGAGAAAGGATGTTTGGTTTTATTGCTGAAGTTTGGTTTTATCTGTTGAGTTTGAGGAAGTTTGAGGTGAACCAGGATTTAACTTCATCAAGGTGGTTGATAAGGGAGGAGGGTGGGAGTGTGGAGTTTGGTTTGCTGGAGAAGTAGAGCTGTTTGATATTGGTTTAGACTCTTCCCCCAGTCACATATCCACGTAGCAGTGGATATGTGACTGGGGGAAGAGGAGGTAGGGAATAAACAGCAGGGGACTGAGGACAGAACCCTGGGGAACACCGGTGGTGATGGAGGCTAAATGAGATGTGAAACATTTGAGTCGGAAAGATAGGAGTGAAACCAGGAGAGGCACCATATGCACTTCTTCTTGCGAAATAGTGGTTTGAAGTAACAGCACTCTTTCTTGTGTAAAATTTTTAGCTACTCCACCCACCTCCTTGTTTGAAAGCTCATAAAAGTTAATGTAGTGCTGTTGGATAACTGCAACAATTGGCAGTAATAATAAAAAAAAGTCTATAAATAGTCTGGGTGTTGAAATAGTTGTGAAATTTAAACAGGTTGGAGCTTGTGAGAATTGTGGCCTAAAGTGTAGTTTGTGAGCAGGATCCTTCTTACACAAACAACCACCCGTGAATTCTGCACTATATACCCCAAATACTGCGTTTACACTCTCTCCCAATGGAATATGGTGCAGTGAAATCCAGGCTCATTTAGCTGTGCATTTGACTGAAAGGTTTTTATTCTGCACTTTTCTCTTTTAATGTTCATTTTATGATTATTTATGTTTTCATTTGTCTGTTTTGTGATTTTATTGTCTTTCTAATTCTGTAAAACACTTTGTTTTTGTTACTTTGTTTATGAATTGTGCTATATAAATATATTTCATGTAGTTACAGGTTTCAAGCTGTTTACTGTAAATTTATCGAGTGCCGTAAAAGGGGTAAAAACTGAAATAGGTAACAAGGCTTTTTCTCTGGCAGTTTAAACCTTCATTTAACTAAATAAAAGTGCTGTGCCTGTCCAACCAGGACATACAATTATAAACTTAAACTAGGCAAGATTTTTTGTAAAATTTTGTAAAAAATAAAAGTGAGTGTATGTAGAAAGTCACTGGCATGATTCCATGGAAATAGAAAGTTAAAATCATACTTTGGAACATTTTCCATGGATAGAGATATGTTTCATGCAATAGTCTGGAAGATTATAGCCAAAGACAACATTTCCATGGAGACAAGCAGGAGGAAGTCCTCTTCCAGACCAAATAAGAGCAGGTTTGTGGAGATGCAAGCCGGCTCACAGTAAGGACACATGTTTTTCTAAGATTTTCAGTGCAATTAACTCAATCATAATGAAGACACATGCTTTCATTTTAATCTGTTTTTGGCATTCTTTGTTTTTGGTTTTTTGGCTTTAAATAAAATGATAACTATGTCTTAGTGAAATGAGTTGTCCAAACTGTCATATGCATGAATTGTAATCTCAAAAGTTGCTTAAAACAATTCACAAAGGCTGCCATATCCTCTGCAGATAACGAAATGTTGCTATGTCACCATGGGCTTTTTTATAGTGTATTATAAAGCTGCTAACCCTGTAGTTTCTACAAACAGATTCTGAAATTAATGGTCCCGACTCTCATTTTTATCACCGCTGTGTCCTTGTGCTCTCATGTACTTCAGGCACTTTCAGAAAATGCATATTCATTTCAACATGTAGTGTGGGTATAGTTTGTGTTCTACAACTTAATTATTTCAGATGGAAATGTTGAAACTTATTATTATTTGTTAGAGATTGGCTTCACAAATTTGTCTTATTAATCTTATGGCTTAAAGTCAGTCAGGTCTTTGTGGCAGTGTAATAACTTTCTCACTTTCTGAAGTTAGTGTGAAAAAAGAATAAGAAAACATAATGTCACTTTGGTTCATTTATGCAAAGATAGAAGACCTTGGAACTTTGTGTCAGTTTTTGTTTCATGTGATTAGGTCCAGTAATTACAGAGATATGAACCATAAACCAGGACATTTGTATTTTAACAGTTAAAAGGCAAATTCAGTTTCTGACCTCTCCTCCAGCTCAATTTGAAACTAGAGGCTCTGTGCACAGCAGTATGCCAGCTCAAAGCTAATGCTAACTTTTATTAAAAGGGTAAAATATAACTTAAACAACCTATTAAAATAAAATTAAATTAAAAAAACAGTGAAGACTATCTGATTGTTTTTATATATATATTTTTAATATTTACTTTGCCTCAAAATTAGCATTACTTAGCACTGAGACACAAACATCTCCCTTTCTAAACACAGATGTGTCCTCCTGTCCCTTTGTTAAGTATTTAAGATGTATCCAATATCCACTCACAACTCGCTGTTACTGCCTGATCTTTAAGTATTTATTTAGTCATTTTAGTGTGACTCAACAAAAATACAAATACAGATACAGTTTTGACAGGTTCTATAATAAGAGCGGGATAAGACACTCCCCCTCTGTCCCGCCCCATAGGTACTGCAGCTCCTGGGAGCTTGGGCACAGACAGAATTCTCCCATAGAGCACAATGCATTTTTTGGGAATTCAAACTGCCCGTGTTCATCTGACAGGGCACCCACAGCTTTCACAAAGGTCGGGTTTTGTAGGGATTCTTCTCTATTTTCACAACATGAACTTTTTAGAATATTCAAATCCTCAAAGCGCCTAAAAGTTAGCTTTCTAAGATTTAGCTTAGCTCCGCTCTGAGCCCGCGCTAGCTTCGCTCGAGCAGCTATCTTTCTGATTGGCCAGAACTGATCACGTGGTGCATGTTTCTGTCGTCACACGGTGGGCGGTGCTAGGCCAGTATTCAGGAAGTAATACGGAAGAAAAACTTGCGCCAATGAGCAGATCATTGAAGCAATAGGACACCATCTTTGGTTCATCTTCCACATCTTATTATACTTCCATGACACAGACCATATCCTAGAATGTTGTGATGTAACGTGAACGCAACCTATTGGGACAGGGCCATTCTCGTAAAATTTTGACACTCACTCATGAAATTCCAAATGTTGTGATGTTGTGCAACCTTTATTTTGTTTAGAGCAGTGTTCCATCTTCTCAGACATCTCTGCCAAACTTCAACTACTCCAGGACATCAACAAAATCTTCCCCTCCTCTTTCTCTCCTTCTCTCCTCTCCCGTCCTCTCCTCCTCTCCCCTCTCCACTCCCCTCCTGCCCTCCTCCCCTCTCCCCTCCTCCCCTCCTCTCCCCTGGGTCTAGTGCTTCAGTTGTTTGGCACTATCGGGTCAGCACTCTGCCCGACCCGCCTGGCACTTGAACAGAAAAACAAAATGTCTTCTGTTTGGAGTGGGTCCTCGGGTGCCGCTGGTGAGCCCGGTCTATTGATTATGTGCTGAGAGCTGCGCTACAGAGGACAAGCCTGAGTCAGCCGTATAACAGACACATCCAGCTCTATACACTGTACACAAATATATATGAATGTTTACATTTGGTTTGACTTGTTTTGGTAGTAGTGGTAGTAGTAGTAGTATTAGTAATTGTAGTAGCAGTAGTAATAGTAGTAGTAGTAGTTGTGTGTGTGTCTGTTTTAGGAATAAGACTTTGGAATGATCTCGATGATGAATTTAAGTTAATTAAAACTTTATATGAGTCAAGACATCTGTGTCTTGACTCATATAAACTTGTCTTGATTAAAGTAAAAGGATTCAGTGTTCTATGACTGTATTGTGGAGTTGTCATGTGATGGTCAGGATGGTCTTACATAAGCAAGTTGCTTCAGCCCAATCCTTTTTTGGTTGCAATTAATGAAGAAAATGTATTATATGTATTTTGTTTTTTTGGGGGTTTTTTTGTTTTATTTTTTGTTTTTTTTTTAATGTAAACAACCAAAATAAACTTCATTCATTCATAATAGTAGTAGTAGTAGTAATAATATTAGTAGAAGTAATTAGTAGTAGATTCAAGTTGAAATGTAAAGTAATTGATGGTAAATCATGACTACACGTACAGATCATTTGTCATCTAATAGAAATTCTAAGTCTTTGAGTAAGTCCATAAAGCAATGTCCATACAGTTATGCAACATGACCACAGTTTGAAAATTAAAAAAAAAAACACATCAAACTGTAAAGAAGGAAAGAAGGAAAAAGGCTTAAGACTAAAATGTGGCTCTCAAATGTTTCACACCAAGTGCCACCAAAGAAATGTATTTGTCTAATCTCGTGCTAAACCAGGTCTAAAAGTGAACTACATCATGTCCACTTTAGTTCTAAACAGGACATTGTCCAAAGGAGGACAAAAAGTGGATCAAATGAACTCTAAATTAGGCAAACCCACAAACTGAAGAGCTGTCCAAGTACCACCTGAAGGAGTAGTGATGGGACTTTCGGCTCTTTTATGGGATCCGAATTTTTTGGCTCAGTTCATTACAAAGAGCCGTTCAAAAGACTGACTCTTTTACTATTCATTTATATGGCAGAAGCCAATGTGAGAACTCATTTTATCTACAAACTAATCACAGAGATAATCGGCCAAGGCCCAGGTCTGTTTAAAATGGTTCAAACTGAGAGTGGGAGTGTGTTTACTCTTTGGAATTATTAAAAATCTAAATAAAACGTTGCATTACAGTAATCATTATTTACAAATAACTTATTATGATGTCAAATGTGTTTTTATGTGCACAAAGCTCTCACTCATATCGCCTGCTCTGCTTCTGTGCTGATTCTTGTGCTGGTTCAGCGTTAATCAGGATAAAAATGTATACAAATTAGAAAGAGAAAGATTCGGCTCTTTTCAAAAATGAGATCTAATCATTCACGTTAAGGAACAGTTCAAAAGAGCCGACCCGTTCACGAATATCACATCGCTATGAAGGAGCTCGTATGACAGTTTGAGAAACACTGCTCTAAAGAATCAGGTACAACAAGTTTAAACTTATCTCCATGGAGACAATCAGGAAGCGGCACCATTTCAAATTACAGGTTAGATCTGTGGAGAGACAATCCTGTTCGCAATAAGGATGCAAAGAATATGTGAATGATAAATTGAATAAATGCATGATAGACAAGTTTAATGCCATACTGCGCAACATTGAAGGCAAAGCAGCATCTCCATGGAGACGAGCAGGTGATGTACCCTCTATCAGAAAGGTTCCATAGCGCACCTTTAAAGTGTCAACACAAATTTTTTTAGCTGTGACGCAGGGACATTTTGAACCAACACAATATTGAACCATTCCTCTGTTACTGGGATGAGAAAGGCTCATTCAAAACACGTTGGTTGCATCGGTCCTGGTTTGGTCCTGGTTTGGTCCTGGTTAAGTCCTGGTTTAGTCCTGGTCAGTTTATAATGGCTTAGTCTCCCAGCCGAAAAAAAAAAAATAACGCAGGATTTTTACATGACTGGAAGATGGAGCATTTTCATATCCCCGGTTAAAGCGTATCTAGATTGCGAGCACGTTGTGGGCTCGGCTGGCGGCTGTGTGGTCTCTCTTTGATCAGGTCGTCCTTGGAGACAGAGAGCGAGCGATGATGTAATAAGAGGCCGGTGTGCAGAGACAGTGGAGGGAATAATCCACAGGACAAATGACACTGAGGAGCCATGATACTCCACTACAGGCCTGATGTGACTCTTCATCACAGAGGCGCTAACTGCTATGCTAGTGCTCTCTAAGTGGAACTAAGCTCTAAAGCAACTTATTTTGCTGCTAAACTGTGTATATGGTGTTTTAATAGCATTGTGTACTGTTCCTAGTCTGTTTTGGAAATTTTTATCCAACTGGCCGCTGCAATTTCAAGTACTATGTGACATCACACAGAACCCAATTTCAGCTAGGTGTTTCTGATTGCAAACACCTCACTGTAGGGGCGAAGTTTTATGTGCGGATACCTGTTAGACCAATCACACTGTCTGTATACCTCCGGACCCCGCCCCTCACTCTTTTCTTTAGTCCTCCCAGTTTAGCAGCTGTATTTGAAATGTGGTTTAGATGCTTAGTCCCACTTTAAATGTGATGGAGGAGTAAGAAAGAAACTGTGGTGAGATTTGAGAATGGACAAAAGTTAAAGGGAGGGTACGTAGAATTTGTCTTTCAAACTTCATAAACATGGCCTATCTGTCTTACTGCATATGAGGTACATATGTTCAAATATTCAAATATAGATTTTACTGATAACAATTGTAATGCTGGTTTATTCTTAATTACAAAAACATTAAAAATACATTTATCCAAATAATAAAGAGTAACATCAGACACTAAACATTGCATATGCCGGAAAAACAAGCTTTCATGAACAATAATATGCTTGAACTCAAAGAGACCGACCGGGAGCTTGGAAAGAATGATGGAAGTGAGGGAAGACAATAACATGGTGGATGGTGGAGGGTGGACGTTCAGTAGTGGATGTTGTTTTGTTTGGGCTTATGCTGTGGTGTTTTTTCTCTGTGCTAAAGCATGTGACCCCCTGTCCCAAGACAAATTTCCCTCATGGGAGACAATAAAGGATTATCTTATCTTATCTTACATGATGCAAAGTTGTTTATGTTTTAATTTGTGTCTTTGTTCTCAAGATAATTAGAGGGTTACCAGTTCTAATGTCTAAATCCAGCTAGTTTAAACCTAAAAGTTCTCTGATCTGAATGGTCACGACCTAAACCCCAGCACCTGCAGCCAATTCTGAATCAGTGCTAAATAACTTTTTGTCGAGTTGAATTTTTCTTTTTCTGAGACTCATATCTGAATGACTGAGGGAAAACACAGACACTAAGAGCACATACCTTTAACGTGTGCCATGTGACTTCCAGGTTGTATTTCATAGAAAACCACTCAGTTGGGTGCCACTTTCTAGATTTATACCACATGGTCGATTGACAACCACTTACACTAAAAATAATTGATGGTGAATCGTAACTGCGAGGAAGCCATACAGTGCATGGGACACATGTACACTCTGAAAAGTCCCTGGATGTCACCTTGATGTTCATGTTCTCGCCATCACAAAACTTTGGACTAAAGTTATGGAAGTCTTCTACGAACTGGAGGATGAATTCAATGGCAAGTGGTCAAATGTGCAAAAGAACATTTTTACAGCATTTCTGCATCTCAGGCCCAGCACATGGCAGAACATTTTGGAGGACATGAGTGGACAAGGCTAAACAGTAAAATGTTTTTTGTTTTGTTTTTTTAGGCGATGGAAGAAGAAAGAAGAAAGAGTAAAAGTTTGTGATCTCAAAATGATAAAGGATGTCAATCGCCCCACAGATCTAAACCCAAGTCAGGTCAGAGGAGCAGACCCATTTCCAGTTCCTATGACGTTAATGACTAGCATAGCATGAACATCGTCTATCGGTTTTTGCCACCTGCCGCCATATTGGTTCTACTTGGTAATGTAAACAAATGTAAACTCCAAAGGAAACATGCATTAACTGCCCAAATATCAGTATTAAACCAGTTTTTAGGAAGAAATTCAGCTTTTTGGGTAATTTCTTGGATCACTACTTTGTACTTGTACTTGAGTATTATTATTTTGAAGTAACATTACTCTTACTTAAGTGCAATATTGGCTACTCTACCACCTCTGTGTATTGTGGTGCTAATAATAAAGGATTTACATCACAGGGAACTGTTTTTGTCTCCATAAGGAAGGCAGGTTGCAGATCCCCATGATGTTATTGCGTGTTCAGTTTTGAGCCCCCACAAAGTGATAAATACCCACCTCCACACACAAATAGAACCAATATGGCGCCAACTGCCCCAGTATCTATGTGTAATGCCCTGCGTGATGTTAGTTGGCAAAAACCGATAAAGATCGAATCATACATCATTAATTAGAGTTATTGTATTTTAACAGTCTGCAAAGTCCATAGATAAGTTCATTATTTATAACAATATCAAAATGTAAAAAAGAACCCTGAAAACACACACTAAAAACTTTACCGCTCTCTCACTACTCGTATAAACGGAACTAACGTAGGTCTCCATGTGTCTGTGTCGAAACTAATGCTAATTCGTAATTGGAAACACTCCTCCTCCACAACTTCTCCTTCGTCATCTGAAACACTCGTTTACCACAGCTTTTACTGTCCTCTGTCCCCTCGTCCGTGTCCCCTCACATCTCCCCTGCCTCTGCTCTGCTCACTTAGGTCGCAGTATTTTTAGCTGGAGGGTAGTTGGATATTGATTGGCTCCACTGCACTCTGGTGTGTTATGTGTGTGTGTGTGTGTGTGTGTGTGCATGTGTGTGCGGATAAGGCCAATGGGACCTTAGCCACATTCATAGCCCCTCTGTCCTTGAGGATGTGATAGCATTAGCCGCCCTGCTCCGCACCAAATCAAAGATCTTAAGTGCTATTTCAGGTAGGGCCATGTCAATATAGTTGATGTATAACCGTTTTTTGCTACTTGCCACCATATTGGTTCTAGTTGCTAATTTAAACAAGTGTAAACTCAACAGTGTTTGATAGAACCGATATGGTGCCAATTAGGGATGTGAAAAGTATTGAAAATCAGATACTAAAACTAGAATCTAAACTAGATACTCTTTGGAACAAGTATCAGTGCTAAAAAGGTCACGTTCAAAGGACAAAAATGAATCTTTCCTGAATAGTTTTAGAATGATTTTGAGCTGTATCTTTCACAAGTATAAGACACATAGACTAGTACACGCCCATGGACCACTATGGAACCTACTGGACGACTGAGGGATTCACAAGATATAAGGCCACATGAGAATAGAAAAGAAATTACTACCATTTAATGTTGAAAATCACATTCTATTTGTTTTTTTGGGTTTGTTTGTTTTGCTTTTTTTCCCAAGTCTATTCCTTAGTATCGTATACAAGTTTGAAATTTTAGTATTGGGACAACACTAATATGGAAACCAGTGTTTTTAAATCTCAAGAGGAAGCCCGGACTACTTATTATTTTAAACATGTGCAGCTGAAAGAAAAGTCAATACAATATAGATAGTAAAACCGTATTATAAAATGTCTAAAAGCTTCAAAGTCAGTTAAGCATAATATGGGAGTGATATATTTCCCCCAGCAGGTAAATCTGTCCTCTGCATTTGACCTAAATTTCAATGTCATTGGGGCAATATGTAGGCTTTATTATAAAGCCTTCCACTTAAAAGTTATTTTTAACGTCCTTAATGGAACTGTATGTAACCTGTGCTCTGAACATGAGTTGCCAGAACCTTAACCTGCAGATAGAGGACACATAAAAGTTCTTCTCATTCTCAGTATATGGACAGGCCTCATGTGAAAGCTCAGAACCTCTGGGGTTTAGGTAGTGACCATTCAGATCAGAGTGAGTCCTTTTAGGTTTAAACCATAGACTGTATATATAAATGGACATAGCTGACATGCTAGCCTTCGTGTTCCAAATAGGAAGTGAGAATGGGTGCGCTTCCGGCTCCATTGACTCTGGCTCCAATTCACTTTGTATTGAAAAGCTGTCGTTCTCTCATCGGAACTGCTGCTGTCAGACTCGTCATTTTGGTCTTTTGGTCAAACTGTTCATATTAACCCACTCTACATAATCCTGCTATTTTTATTTCGCTATCTTGTCTGTAAATCAAGATATGAACATTTATAAATAAACAGGTTTGATTGACAGGTTTGATTGACAGCATTGCTAAGCGCCCGCTCCCTGCCAAACCAGCGGTGCGAGTGGACAGGGGCGTTACCTTCAACAGCCTCGCTCCGGATTGGCTCTTTGGTTGCTATGATACTCGCGGTCAGAATTCCAAATATAGAACTTGGCTCCAAATTCGCCCCCATAACTGCTCTAGCCTCGATGAGCTTCATTTGACTGGAGCCGAACACTGTGGGCTAATTGTTTGTACACTCATTCCACTGTCTCTTATCTCACACTGTTTACCCAAAAGAACAGTTTTCAAAGCTGTGTGGCCATAACAAAAACCCTATTCACTCTAATACTGAGAGGAGGGGCACCGGGCACAAGTGGCATCCAATATGGCGTCTAAGTCGGAATGATCAGACAACGTGACACACTCCGATGAACTAACTGAATGGGCGCTCATCAGAGGTAAGCATGACTGAACTCTGGTGATTACTTGTTTATTTGTTGTGAACCAGAACAAAATGATTTCATAACTGCTTGTTTTTATATAATTCATAATAAAAGTCTGAATTCACTTAAAGGTGAACTGTGTAACTCTTCTGGTAGAGGGTACGCCCCCTGGCTTACTACATGGAGCTGTTATTGCTTTGCCAGGAATATTACACAGTATAAACTTTACTATCTCCACGGATCAGATGACACCAGGCTGAGTTATAGGTCAGATCTCTGGGAAGCTGACCCCGCTAACAATAAGCTAACACAGTAACTGCTAACACGCTCTGCCAGAAAAGGTTTATAGTGCACCTTTAATATGTACAAATTATGTTGTAAAAATGAAATAGCGCTGTAGAGATTTTGGGTCTGATATACAGGGGCGTGTCCAGACTATTTCACTGGGAAGGCCCAAGGGGAGCAATGAACTGAATACATTTAAATAGTAATATATCTTAACCCTTGTGTCCTGTTGGGTCCTTTTACGCCAAGTTTTGTCTTTTTCAATCTTAAAACGCCCATCATTTCTGCTGTATTAGAGATTTTTGGGTGATTTTTTGTTATAAATCTTAGTTTGACATATATTTTCTTGAAATCAATTTGAAGTTTTGTATCGGCCATTATTACAGGATATACAAATACCGATATGTTCTGTTGGGGCTCTTTCACTCCACTCTTTTTGACAGCTGTAAAAATATAGTAAATTGTTTTGGGGTTTTTGTTGTTTTGTTTTGTTTGCCTAAATCGGTTCATCCACTTCAGTTCTGTCCAAACATACTCAGTTTGAAAACATTTTAATAGTTATATCAAAAATCAAAGTCACAGAGGTGAAAACATGAATATAAGATGAATTAGTTTTGACTTTTATTACAGTCTTACACATGTCACAGAGCAGCAGTAACATTGGCTTTGGGGAGTTTTCTGTTTTTGTCCCACTTTTTTGCCCCATTAACTTCCAATATAACCGCATTTTGATTGCTGTGTAATGATCAACGGTGGAACATAATGACATACTGTACTTAAGTATAAATTTTAGGTACTACACTTTACTACTTTTACTTCACTACATTTGAGAGCAGTATCCGTACTTTCTACTCCACTACATTTTTGAACAGGACTGAAAAGTAAAGTATTTTGGATGATTGTTTGAGACCTGTTGAAAAGCCTGAGGGGTTTATTTTTAACATGCTAATAGTCTGAGGAAACAAAAATATACTACAAATATACAACTAAAAACAGCCAGAATAAAAAGATTGATTCAATTGTTTCTGATGAAAAAAATTCAGCTCAAATATTTATCAAAATCACTGCATTTGAAGCGACACGATTTTTTTTTTTTTTACTCTTTAAGTACATTTTTAAACACTAGTTTTACTTAAGTAGATTTTTTCCTGTGATACTTTTATTGAGTATTTTTTTGCTCCGGTATCTGTACTTCTACTTAAGTAACAAAACTGAGTACTTTTTCCACCGCTGCTAATGACACTATAAAATTATGATTTCCTGATAATTTTTGTTTTCTCCTTTTCAAAAGAGGTCAGATGTGTGTTTTTATAATACTACAATTACCTCATTTACCTTTTAAACAGGCCCCTGCTGAAACAAAATGCTGAAACAATATTTTGAAAGCCTGGTTTATATGAAATTCCAACATGTTTTTACACTCGCCCGTTCGAGCTCACATAATCTCCTTTTATGCTGCACTGACCTATTGCAGCCTCACTGGCAATAGCAGTACAGAATATGTGGGTTGCAACACAATGCTATGCTAGTGATTACATAAGAATGAGCAGGACGCAAGCCTCTTTTTCACTCTGCACTATTGAGTTACCGTCGGCCACTTCCAAAACATACAATGACGAGTGTGCTGTAAAAATAACGGACCATTCAGGAGTTTAGTTCAGTGCTGTTTCAGAAGTAGTATTAGTACTTTTTGCAGTTCATATACAGTTTAGGATACACGTTAATACGATGAAGTAAATGGTCACTATATATGCTATACAGCGAAGCAAGTAAAAGTGGAGCAAAAACCCAACGCAATTTCTCACAGAGACGCTAAAGAAGATGCAGAAGCGCAATTTTGCTCCTACGCGGAATAAATATTCAAAACTTTTTGCACAGGATAGATGCTGCTTTTTGTGCATCTATAGGGCACTTCATAGAGCTTCTAAATGTTTCTAAATGCTTTAAAATGACCCACAAGAACAGATGAGATAATAACATGTTGTTTTCAGCAGTAATAAAACATAAACTCTTTACCTGTGACACTTTGGCCCTGACTCTTACAAGTTCTCCCCTGAACTGGAGTGTTCCACAGCAGCTGTCCATCAAAGTGGGCCTTTACAAGTCTGTCCCATGTCCTAAAGTTGAGACTGTGGGGTCCGGTCACCACATATACAGATCCTGGATAGTGCACTATATATGTGCACTTCCCAATGGTAAATCAGATGCAACACGCCCACAAACTGCACATGCTGTTTTTATAACTGAGGCCCTAAATGTACTACCATTTGTTTACCTGCTGTTTTCACCAGAATGTATCACGAAATTTGCAAAAAAAAAAAAAAAACTTACTGTAGATTTAATGTTATGAGCCAAGAGTTAATGTTAAAATAAGCCTCATTTAAAAGTGCTTGTGCTCTCATTTGAGGCAGGTTAAATAATGACAACAAAAAGAGAGTATTGTCTCCTTTACTTGGACGAACTCTTCGTCAGTCTTGTCTGGACCTGGCGTTGCATTGGTGATCGAAGGGGCTGATCACGCAGATTGGCGGCCACACGTACGTCAGGCTATCCCAGGGTAGACAGCTACAATAGTATCTTACCACTACCGACTGTGGAATGAATGAATAATGCACAAAATTGTGTTGCAACTTTTCCATTTAAAGAGGGGGTATTACACTTCTATGGGGTATTAACTGTAACATACAGTATAACATATTCAACATCACCATGTTAGCTTTTATTGCTTTGAAAATGCTATATGTATTAACATGTTTTATAAGTTTCACTTTCATTTTCGCCGCTCTGAATCCCCCTCCCTTTGCTCTCCATGTTAAGTCACTCCCCCTTCAGAGATCACAACACAATCAGCGTCCATCCCGCGAATGAAACTACTGCACTTCACATCAGGTTTGTGAACTTGTAGTGTATTGCTCTGTAACCTGCTTTTGTATATTTATAGAAAATTGCTGTGTGGGAGCATGGGTGATGTAGGCTAATGGGCGGAGCATTGGAAAAAATCTTACAGCTAACCGTACGGTTCGAATAAAACTCTGGAGAGATCGCTGGATTACTCAAACACGCATGGATGACATATAAAACCTCTTCAGACATGTTATTGATGATGGAACAACGCTATAACATGGTAGAACGCTCCAAAAGTACATTTTGCATTATACCCCATCTTTATATGTCTAATCTTTACATATCACACATTAGCTCAAACACATGATGCACTTGCTAGCGACCATTCCAGTCACAATCCTATTCCTGGTCACGGTTAAAATAGCCGTATGTTTCTGCCACGCACCTGCCACAACTGCATAGGCTCCATACGCTGTGCACATGACAGGAACTGGGCCATGCAGAGCCGGGAGAGGGGGGGAGAGGGGGAGGAGGGGGGTGTTCCCTCTCGCACTGGTCTAAAAATAGTCCTGCTTCTTACATAATGAGAGTTCTGCGTGTGTGGGCGGGTATTTATCACTTCGCGGGGACTCAAATCTGAACGCACAACAACATCATGGGGACCTGCAGCCTGTCTTCTTTATGGAGACAAAAACAGGTCCCTGAGACGTAAATCCTTTATTATCAGCTCAACAACACACAGAGGTGGTAGAGTAGCCAACAATTGTACTTAGGTAAGAGTAACGTTACTTCAGTGTAATAATACTCAAGTACAAGTACAAAGTAGTGGTTAAAGAAATGACTCAAGTAAGAGTAAAAAAGTACATTAAATAGTGTACAAAATCTGGTATTTTCAAAGGATGGACATATCTGAAGGAGCGGTGCTTAAACACAAATGTTCAAATCATTTCATATTGTAGCATAAAGCTTTTGTCACTTGTAGAAGTACTCACAGCGGGAAGAGTAACCACAACTTTCAAGTAAGAGTACTATTACTTCAATAATATATTTCTCAAGCAGGAGTAAAAGTATGCTGCTAGAAAAGTACTCTGACTTTTCTTTTCTTTTTCAGTGCAAAAAACAACCACAATGGGAAAAAAACATGCTTTTGTTTTAGTCTAGTTCTTGGGTAAAAGTTTCATACTGTGGCTTTAAGGTTGGGCGTCAGTGACCACAGTTAAGATTAGGATCAGTCTCCAGGAAATGAACGCAAGTCAATGTAATGTCTCCAAGGAGCATGGAAACCCAACGTGTGTGTGTGTGTGTGTGAGAGAGAGAGAGAGAGAGAGAGAGAGAGAGAGAGCAATAAAGAGAGACAGATGGTGACAGAGAAGTACAGAGAGAGAGAGAGAGAGAGACAGAGTGACAGACAGAAAGAAAGAGAAAGATAGAGACAGAAAGAGAGAGAAAGATAGAGAGACAAAGAACGGGAGAAACAGAGAGAGAGAAAAAGACAAAGAGAGAGAGAAAGATATGAAGAGAGAGTGAAAGAGAAAGGGGGAAGAGAGACAGAGAGAAGCAAAGAGACAGACAGAGTGAGAGACAGAGAGAAAGGGGGGAGAGAGAAGGAGAGAGAAAGAGACACACACAGGAAGAGAGAGAGAGGGCTAGAGAGCAAGAGAGAGAGCAATAAAGAGAGATATATAGTGACAGAGAAGTACAGAGAGAGAGAGAGACAGAAAGAAAGATAGAGAGACAGAGAATGGGAGAAACAGAGAAAAAGACACAAAGAGAGAAAGAGAGATACGAAGAGAGAGTAAAAGAGAAAGAGAGAAGAAAGAGAGACAGAGAGAAACAAAGGGACAGACAGAGTGAGAGACAGAGAGAAAGGGGGGAGAGAGAAGAAGCGAGAAAGAGACACACAGGAAGAGAGAGAGCTAGAGAGAGAGAGCAATAAAGATAGATAGGACAGACAGAGTGAGAGACAGAGAGAAAGGGGGGAGAGAGAAGGAGCGAGAAAGAGACACACACAGGAAGAGAGAGCTAGAGAGAGAGAGCAATAAAGAGAGATAGATAGTGACAGAGACGTACAGAGAGAGAGAAAGAAAGAACGAGAAAGATAGAGAGACAGAGAACGGGAGAAACAGAGAGAGAGAGAAGAAAGAGAGACAGAGAGACAAAGAGAAACAGAGTAAGAGATGGAAAGAAAGAAGGGGGAGAGAGAGAAGGAGAGAGAAAGAGACACACACAGGGAGAGAGGAGAGAGAGAGAGAGAGAGCAGGTGCACGGTGACACCTGCAGCAGAAGATAACATGTTCTGGAGATATGAGACCTGTTCACCACCTGCATAACCAGTGTCAGTGTTATGTAATAATAGTCAGTGTAGCAATATCATTTGATGAGGTCTATAAAGCAGCACAATGAGAAGCTAATTAGACTGCAGGGATCGCACGGTCGACAAGTGGGACAACAATTCAACAAACTCACTGCGATTAAAGGAGCACTGTGGAACTTTCTGCTGCACGTTTTGGCAACACTTGGTCAAATAATTCTTCATGAACATTCTGCCGAGACACAACAAAAAAATATCTGTACTTTTAGTCATTTTCTGTCATTACTGATTATCATGTTTTAGTCAGCAAAAAATATATTATGTAAGTAAATAAATCAATAAATATAAATCAAAGACTAGGCCACAATAGCATGAAATAGTAAAAAGAGACTTGCAAAACTTAAAAAAACAAAAAAACAAAAAAAAACAAATGTTAATATAACAGTGCAAAATGCAGTCAAAAACACCTTACCTCGTGACAATAAAAGTCTTGTATTATAACAGGGACAGCCTACGCATTTCGGCACAGTGTCTTCTTCAGGACTTCAGTGGAAATGCAAACAGCTGTGCCATTTAAAAAACTTTTAGCAAAGTCATAAAAGTCATAAAAAATGTACAGAATACCAAGGAACATACATGCAAAAAACCTTTTAAAGATTGGAACACTCTGAGTCTCCCCTCTCTTTACTCTCCGTGCTAAGTCACTCCCCCTTCAGAGCGCTATCACAACACAGTCGGTGTGCATCCCGCCAATGAAACTACTGCACATTGCGTCAGGTTTGTTAAGTTGTAGTGTATTGTTTTTTTATGTTGCTTATATATATTTATGGAAAGTTGCGCGGGAGCATGGGTGACGTACTGACGTATAGAATCGTACTGTTAACCGTAAGAAGGGTTTGAACAGGGCCTGAGAGAGATCGCTAGATTACTCAAACATAGCATAGATGACATAAAACCTCTTCAGGCATGTTTTTGATGAGGGAACATGGTAGAACTTGTTGGTTTTGCATAATAACCCCTCTTTAAAAACAACCACGGTTGACCGAAGTGCTTCAGGCTAAAGCGCTTGGAGATAGATACGTGTCATGCCATACTGTGGAATATTATAGTAAAAGAAACAACATTTCAATGGAAACAAGCAGAAAGAGGCCAAATAAGAGTCAGGTTTGTGGAGATGCAAGCCTGCTTAGAGTAGGGATTTTATCTACATGGAGTAAAAACACAAAACATTCCAAATTAAAAATCATGCTTTTTTATTTTAGCCTTTTTTTTTTTTTTTTAGCTAAAAGTTACACGGTGGAGCTTTAGGTTGACAAATACCTGCTGTATAAAATGCATCACTTATTTCCAAGATGCAATTACAAAACAAACCCACTGATACATATACACATATAACCATAGTAACCATGTAGCCTTCAGCCTCCATCTCCTCTTACCTTTCACTCCACATTCTTTACAGCACAATGCATTTCAACGACATAAACACACGTAGATTAGCACCGCGAGGAGGTTTAAAGGCTCAAACGCGGCCAAAGGAGGCAAGGGCGCATGGCAGTGGTTGCCATGGAAACCGAGGCATCACCACAGGCAAAACAAATGGTCCATAGATTGTATAGGGGGAAAGGAAGACAGAGAGTTTCTACGTGTTAACTCTCCACTTCACCAAAGGAGTGGGCGGCAAGTTACGTCAGCTGAGAAAAAAACCCCAAAAAACTCTAAGATTGTTTAAATATTAAAGATGGACAAAGTAACTTCTGAAGGATGGTCCACCACCTGCTTGTCACCATGGAGATGTTATTGCCTTGCCTGAAATGTTCCACAGTAAACATTTATTTTGATCTTCAATTAAGGGTGTTTTAATGCTCAAAAATAGAATGAAAATCATACATTCTTACTGTGAGAGGAATCGCCTTTCCACAGATCTGACCTGTAACTTGGCCCGATGGCGTCACCTGCACCATGGAAATAGATACGTTTATACTGTGGGACATTTTAGATAAGGTGATAACATCTCCATGGAGACAAGCAGTAGGCAGGCCCTCCACAAGAAAAGTTAAAGAAGACATATTGTGCTTGTGTCCGCTAAATAGTTATGTTATAATTTACACTTTTTAAAATCGCAATATTGATCTAAAAGGACTTAATAAAAGAAACAAGTCCGCTCACTTCCACGTTAGAAAACTGCAGTGCCCAATGTGAGCTGACGTCGTCTTAAACGTCATCACAACAAAGCGTCAGCACCTCCGATGGACAGCTGCACATCACACAAGCGAGTGGATTTTTAAAAATTTGTACTGCACAACACTGCCAAATCCTGCACGTATCACCGATTAAGAAAATAAAACAAAGAACAAAGTAAGTACAGAGTAGTGGGCGTGTGCCGGTGGCGGTGAAAATGGGGGTTGATCGGCAATATGGTGTGAAGCACGATATATCGCTACAGAGAAATATTGAGATAAATGATAATATTGAAACTATTTTATGCCACTGACATGAAGCAGGATAATCCCAGTAGAACTATTTTTAACTGTCATGCATCAATACATGGGAAACAGTTGTTGCGAACATGCGCCAGCTTTGTTTAGCTCTTTAGGAACTAGAAATCAACTTCTATCTGCCTAGTTATCTCTAAATTCACAAATCAGTATATTTAGACTATAAACTATTTACTTTACTCATATACCAATTTAACTAAACCAATTTTTTCCATGTTTTCCCATGAGCAAAATGTGTCTTGCCCCAGTACAGAACTATCGTATAAGTAGCTCTTGAGGTCAAAATATCTGATGATGCATCAAATTATAAAGTGTTTTATTGTACGATAATTGTGTGGAAGTGTGTGGTTAGCATGCTAGTTATTATTAGATTTATCGTGATGCCAAAACGCTCTGGTCTCTGAAAACTGTGAAAAACGCTTATAAACTCGTTGTGGTGAATAATTAGGATGCTCTAAATGCATAAGGTAAGTGAGGAATAACTGGACCACTGCAAACTGTTTAAAATGAACTAGTTGTGTTTGTTTGTGTTTGTAAGACGGTAAAAATCAGGTACTGCGCCTTTAAATTCAGACATGTTTGAACTGAAAACTTATCTACAATATATGCCAGCAGTCATCTCGTTGCCATTTGACTTCAGTTCTTTCACTTCCCCTCTCTGTAACTGCGGACATTTTGTTTGCACAGTCGGGGGGCTATTTACCCCACACAGCTAGTTTAGAGCTAACTTTGATTTGCTTTCTATGGCGCATTCAGCTTGGGAACATTGCAAACTAAATTTCATTCTCCGACAATGCGGACAGCCATGAGAGAAAGCATTGTATTACGGTATGTTTTATTCACATGTGCGGTTTAAAATGGCTGCTTACGTGAGCTCGGAGTGGGAATAGGCCATTGTGTCTGTACCCGCTGTGCATCATCAAGAGAGCGGTCACTGTAAAAGTTTCAAGGTATTGTGCTGAAATCTGTAGGCGCTATTCATTTACAAGAACATTATATTGTCAAAAATAAAACTAGAGAATGGAAATTACTACTGTGTGGGCAGAAAAACTTTTAAATAAGCAGATGTATTTAAAAAAAACAGGAGAACAGTGGTAGGTTTGTACATGTTTTTAGTGGTAGGAGAAACCAGAGATAGTGATGAGCAATACCAGTGATTTCAGTTTTAATCTGAATCCATGTAATACTATGGAAAGTGTTATAATTTTGATGAGTTTTGTATTACACTCCACTATAACACATTTTACCTCTGCACATATAGATCTTAAAGGTCCTATATTACACAAAATTGACTCTTGTGAGCTTTAAGCCATGTTATAATATTGTTACCTCCTCAAAAACATACCTGGAGTTGTGTTTAGTTTCATTCACACGTTTGCGTAACCCTTTATTATTAGTCTGTCTACATCGCAAAGCTGGAAATGCTCTGTTCCACCTTGTGATGCCATGAAGTTGTAGTTTTCAAGTTAACAGCTACCTTTTATCTTTTGTTCAGTAGAGATTGCAAATTCCAGGGCTGAAATCATCCAAATGTTTGTAGTGAAGGTGTATGGAGTTTAAAAACACAGTGGGGCACTTCCTGTATTACCACATGACATCACAAGGTGGAACTGACTGTTTTCTGTTTGAGAGAAAAATATCGCAGTAATTCATCTTGCTGACCAGGTTACATACATGGAAAGCTTATAAAATATTGATATTCTGATACTGACAAGGTATTGAAAAGTATTGATTTATGCTAAAAGATCACATAAAATTTCTGCAAAAAACGACTTTTTACTTTGATAAATGCTTGAAATACTTAAAGGGCCCATATTACACTATTCTTTGATCTATGTTATAATGTTGTTTCCTCATTGCAACCAGACCTGGAGTTGTGTTTTGTTTCATTCACACATGTTTAACACACAAACCCTGCGTATTTAGGCTGAGTTCTTCTCTCAAACAGAAAACACTCTGTTCCACCTTGTGATGTCATGTGGTAATACAGGAAGTTCTCCACTGTGTTTTTAAACTCGAAACACCTTCACTAGAATATTTGGATAATTTCAACCCTGGAATTGCTAATCTCTACTGAACTAAAGGTAAAAGGAGCTGTTAACTTGAAAACTGCTGCTTCATGACATCACAAGGTGGAACAGAGTGTTTTCTGTTTGAGAGAAGAACTCAGCCTAAATACGCAGGGTTTGTGTGTTAAACATGTGTGAATGAAACAAAACACAACTCCAGGTATGTTTTTGAGGAGGTAACATCATTATAACATGGCTTAAAGCTCACAAGAGTCATTTTTGTGTAAGTAGTTTTAGATCAATATTGTGAGTTACAATGAACAAAATGTAAAATAATAATACAGATGTGCTAGTTTAATACCTGACATACATTTGGGCTTGAAGAGGAACGAAATCAGTCAACCTTATCTACATGTTATAATTGTTTCCTACGTACAGTAAGTTCAAAACATGGCATTAACCGTAACCCATGTTCACTCCTCCAGCTGTCCACAGCCGTCACCTGTAGCACCATTATGTCACTGCCGGATTTGTTGTGCAGTGTGTATGTGTGCCGGGGGTCAAAGGTCGCCCGTGCTGACGCGACATCTGCCCTCCGTAGTGATCAGAGACCGCAGCACGTCGCCTGGGTCCCTCTAGTGCGTGACCGGAGTGCTCCTCGTAAACAAAAGAGTGTCAAAGGCAGCAGCTAGCAGCTTCCTTTAGCAACGGGAGACGGGATGGAAGCGGCGCATATTTTGACAACACTGAAAAGCCTTTTTGCCTGTTTTAGTTCTTTTAGTTTAGTAATCTCACCATTAAAATTTATTGGCAATTTTCATCATTTCAAATTTCAATTGTTATCATAGATCCCTTCCGGTGTTTGTAAGCAGAGCCCTGCGTTCTAAAGCCTGGTGCCCTTCCATACATTAGGAAAACAATGAAACTATGAAAAACCAGAGCTGCTTTCGCGACTGACAACCTCCTGACCACATGTGAGTAACACCAGAGCCTCAATAGAAAATATTACCACACGTACCACTGTTTTATGTAGACTGTTAACGTTAGCAATTAGAGCTAATGACCATGTAAAAAAAAAAAAAATCTTAAATCTTATGCTATGCTACACAATAATGCACCAGAAATATAGCGGGACACAACAGTTTGACAGTAAAATATTAGTTTGCTTTCATCAAACTCCACAAATCCTGCACACAAGTGAACTTTAGAAACTGGAGCTCCAAGTTAGAAGCTGGCTGCTACTACTCCCTGGCAAACGGAACAAGCATGTCATCAACCAGCATTTGTCTGCCCTGTCTACCAGAGCCAAAATGAACGTGTTTATTTCGTGTCCTATTAAAATGAATGGGTGCCGGGCTGTGTGTGCAACATTGTGGAAGGGTCTATAACATCATTACAAATCAACATTGTAATATGCATATTAACAAGGAATACATCTGATAACAAACGATATACAATTGTGTAAAAAAAAAAAAAAAAAAATTTGGAAAAAAAAAAAAAAAAAAAAAGTTTGAAAAGGAATAATTAACAAAAGTTATATTGATTTTTTTCTTTAATCACTTTGGGTCAGGTTAATGGACCCATCCTTCAGTGCTGCTGGGCCAACCTGTCAGGATCAGTGGCTGCTATAGAGCACTGCCTGGGGGCTCCAGAATTTGAAGTAGTCTTGGTCAGGAATACCTGACTTTGTCCCATGCACTTGTTTCTTTCTGTTTACCTATATTTAGCATAAGAGCACATTGGTTGAGTTGCACTCTTGCCTCACAGTAACAGAGTTCTGGGTTCGACATTACTGAGGCCGGCATTACTGGGCAGAGGTGGGTTTCCTCCAGTTTCTCCCATCAGCCCAAAACATGCCCAAAAGGTCACATCCCCCCAGCTAAGGTAGTCCTGACCAAGACTAGGTCAAGATCTGGAGATGGATCCCACTGCTCCTGACAGGTTGCCCCAGGGATATGGGTCAAGGGTCAAAAGCAGAGGACAAATTTCCCTATGGGGACGATAATCTGACATTAAATATAAGTGTTCCAAAGAGCTCTAAGACAAACCGGTCAAGGTACAAGAGCCAGCCGCTAGCAAGCACCACAAAGTCCTTTCCCACAAAACACTGGATAAGATACAAGTGACATACACCAGGTGCCCTCCCACACAGAGGTCTGCCCCAGGCCCTGTGCAGTCATGTCAGGGTATGTGGACTGCCAATGTGGAACTCCAACTGCTCAGACTGCAGGGCAAAGTGTGCAGACGGCCTCAGAGATAAGAACTTGCTCACCACTCTGCAAAAAGATTATCTACCTGAACTGAAACGACTCACGGTTTATGCAGATCTGGCTCTTTAAAATGTTCTGATCTCCAACTCTTGATAGTACATTAGTAAAAGATTAATTCATTTATCTTTATTTATACATGGAGACCCCAATGAGAGCACTCAGACTCTCCTTTTCATAGTCCATTTTTGGGAAGCAAAGTTGGTCTGGTGCGGCCAGTCCGTAGACTTATACAATCTTGAGATCTTGTATTAAAAGTTCTTGTATCAAAGTTCAACAAGCAAGTGAGATATTCTGACAGTCTATGATCGTAGTCCCTTATACATATGTTTTATACAGTGTTGTTCTCATCTGACCGATAGCGATGGCTAGAGTTTCATTGAGTGAACAGTGATGGGTTTAAATTCATTGTTTTATGAAACGAAGGGCTGAGTTTCACAGGTTTCAAAGCAGAGGCTGAAGTCTCACCTTGTGTAATTCTTAAAGGTTACTTCAAACTTTCCATTACCATATACTATCTATTTAAAGGCGCACTATGTAGCTTTTCTGGTGGAAGGTCTGCAATCTCCGTGGAGATGGTATTACTCTGCCAGGAATATTCCACAGTAAAGCATTAAACTGACCTATTATGCATTTATTTCATCACAGGTATATCAATTGCTCAAAAGTATCTTGAAAAACATGCATTCTTACTGTGAGTGGGCTTGTTTCTCCACAGATTTGACCTGTAACATACTGGGAAACAGATGTACTTTGGTTCATATCGTGGTGGTGGATTATAGCTGCTGCTGATGTTACTCAGGTGGAATCAGGCTGTTCCAGGTTTATCTATATCTCAACAGGTAAAGTCTGGGTCAAGACAGGCAAGAAAAGTGGAACTGTTCTACTGTTAGTCTGGACTACAGCCATATGAGAATCACATTTTAATCTGGACAACAACTATATGAGAATCACATTTTAATGGTGATAGAAAAATGATATAAAAAAAAAAAAAAAAAAAAAAAAAAATAATATAAAAAAAAAAAAAAAAAAAAAAAAAAAAGCATTAAAGGCCCTGTACCTGATTTTTTCCCATGTACTTGAGCAAAATATTCCTCGTCCCAGTACAGATATATTGCATAAGCGGCTCTTAATAATCAGGAAGTGCACTGTTAGCATGCTAGTTGTTCTTAGCATTACCGTGACTGCAAAACTATGTTCTGGTTTCTGAAAGTTGTGAAAAGACTTTATAAACTCATCGTGGTGAGTAATTAGGATGCTCTGAATGCATAAAGTTAAGTGAGGAATAACTTTGGACCACTGCAAACTGTTTCAAATGAACTAGTTCTGTTTTTTATGTTTTTAAGACAGTGAAAATTAGGTGTAGAATCTTTAAAGACATATTATATAAAATTGGCTTTCAACCATAATCTATTTCCATTCACATTTACCCACTCAAGGTTGTATTTAGAGTGATTCATGCATGTTTGACTAATCTTTTTTTCTCCTGCATTCAAGACGCCACTGTGCCAAAAATCCTACTAAAATCCTCCTTCCACACTTACAGGGGACTATTTCCTTTGACTGGGCTTTTGCAGACTTTTCCCAGGCTTATCTATCTGAACAGGTAAGTCTGGGTCAAGACACTCAAGAACAGTGGGAATACTGTTAACTATTTGTTATAAAAGACTGTGGATTCAAAGATATGGATTTATTATTAAGAGCAGTGCTTGAAGAAGTACTCAAATTTGTTACTAAATACTCAAGTAAAAGTAAACGTATCACAGGTAAAAATCTACTTAAGTAAAAGTGATAAAGTACCTGTTTAAAAATGTACTTAAGGAGTAAAAAGTAAAATTATTTTGCCCAGATTTTGAGGTCTTATAAGGCTTCAGATGTAGTGATTTTGATAAAGATTTGTGCTGAAATTTGATAAACAGAAACAGTTAGGTCGATATTTTTTCCTAGCTGTTTTTATTTGTATATTTTTGTTTGCTCAAATTACGGACATGTTAAAAATAAACCCTCTGCCTTTTCAGCAGGTCTCAGACAATAATAACAAATACTTTTACTTTTCAATCCTGAAAGTACAGATACTGCTCTCAAATGTAGTGAAGGAAAATCAGCAAAGTACCCACTTTAAAATTTACTTAAGTAAAGTACAGATACCTAAAATTTGTACATAAGTACAGTGCATTACTACTTTTACTTTGTTACGTTCCACCACTGATTAAGATTTAACAAAAAAAAAACACCTGCAGCCACTAATGAATCAGTGCTAGTGCAGCCTTTGCAGTTCAATGAGTGAATTCTGGAGGTTCTGATCTTTCACATGAGGCCTGTCCATTTACTGAGAATGAGAAAAACTTGTGTCTCTATCTGCAGGTTAAGGCTCTGGCAACACAGGTTCAGTTGTGATTATAGTACCTTTTTTTTTTTAAATGGTAAAAGCACAGGCTACAAACAGCTCCTTTAGAGCTAAAATCCTAACTATAGTATTTTGACCCAATTATATGCTTTGATGTATGGCACACTTTTAGTTTAGCCAAAGACAGAATTTTTATTATTTCAACTATTCATGGACAGTAGTGTAATTGCTAAACATTATTTTGGTTGAAATAAGACACATTTGTTGCATTGTTTTGTGATTTCTCTTACTTTTCTTTTGTATATTTTTGTCACTCAACATTTTCACTCAGCTTTTTCCACAAACTTCTTTTTCAGCTGAGACGATGTTGTTGGAAATACTTACAAAACAGATTTCAAGTAACTATTTTGAAGTACCACAACCATATTTTTTCCTTTTCTTCTCAAAGTAACTATCCTAACTTTTGTTCCATGACCATAAAACGCATTTACAGTAATGTACCGAACCTTCACGTACCCAGACCTCCTCCTGCAGTGTAAACATGAGCTTACCGGGTCTACTTTCACACTTGGGGGACTATTTCCTTTGACTGGGCCTTTCAGAACACATTTAGGTGGTTAGCGCTAACAGCCCTGCAGACGGGGGGAGGTGTGACAGGGCTCGTTTGTACTCGGGTTGAAAGAGAGAAGAGGTGCCAGCAAAATAATTAAGTATTATTCAGGGGAAACGCTCTGGTATAAACTAAAGACAGCTGGTGGGATGGTAAAACTGCACACAAACAGAGCACAGAGTACGAACAGAGCACAAACAGAACAGAGCACAAACTGAACAGAGCACAAACAGAGCGCAAAGAGAGCACAGAGCACAGAGCGCAAACAGCACAAACAGAGCACAAGCAGAGCACAAACAGAGCATAAACAGCACAAACAGATCACAGAGCACAAACAGCACAAACAGAGCACAAACAGAGCACAAACAGAACAGAGCACAAACTGAACAGAGCACAAACAGAGCGCAAAGAGAGCACAAACAGAACAGAGCACAAACTGAACAGAGCACAAACAGAGCGCAAAGAGAGCACAAACAGAACAGAGCACAAACTGAACAGAGCACAAACAGAGCGCAAAGAGAGCACAAACAGAACAGAGCACAAACTGAACAGAGCACAAACAGAGCGCAAAGAGAGCACAGAGCACAAACACCACAAACAGAGCATAAACAGAGCACAAACAGAGCACAAACAGAGCACAAACAGAGCACAAACAGCACAAACAGAGCAGTAAAGGAGTGGAATAAATGACTTGAATTTGGAATCTTGATGCGAATCATTTTTGAAGAGTTCAGATTTCTTTCATTTTTGTTATTTGGAAAGTTTCAAGACATTTCAAATATATATATTAAAAATCATTTCAAATTGTATCACTGTGTGTTAGGAGAGAAAGAAAAAGTACTACTAAGATCACCTGAAATCAAACACATTGTAGAAGTTACTGAAAATGACATTTTTATTTTCTCATCTAAAGTGAGTCATTAAATAAATTATTAGTTACAACATGCTTATTTTTTATGTTTTCATGGCTCACAAAATTATAGAAAAACATGAGTCCTTACTGTGAGCAGGCTTGCATCTCCACAAACCTGACTCTTATTTCACTTGGAAGAGGGTCTTCTCCTGCTTGTCTCCATGGAAATGTTGTTCCTTTGGCCATTATCTTACATTGTATGAAACTTCATACATGAAACTTGAGACTAAACTTGGACTTAAACCAGAACTAAACCTAGACTAAACCAAGACTAGAATGGGACCAAGCCAGGTATGCATTAGGACTCAAACTGGTCCCAAATCAGTAAACCCGGACCCACCCCTAGTGTGGACCCACCCTAAAACTAACCTTAGGAAAACACAATTAGGATTCAGAGAGCAGAGTCCAGTGTAAAGCCAGATAGATTAAATCTCAGATTGAAAAGGACAGGTAGGAGTGCGTTACATACAGATATATAGCATCCCTGTGTTAGCCTTCAGTACAGCCATGAGTGCCTGGAAGATGGTCTGGGGAACACTTAGAAAATGCCCTTACAGTTCCTGTGGGTGATATTCAGTGTGTATTGACAACAGGACCAATAAAACTATATTCTTAAAGGTCCTTTATTGCACAAAATTGACTCTTGTGAGCTTTAAGTCATGTTAGAATGTTGTTACCTTCTCAAAAACATACCTGGAGTTGTGCTTTTTTTCATTCACAAGTTTGAGTAACCCTTTATTATTAGTCTGTCTACATCTCCAAAGCTCAAAATGCCCTTGTGATGTCATGAAGCAGTAGTTTTCAAGTTAACAGCTGCCTTTAACCTTTTGTTCTGTAGCGACTGGCAATTCAGGCTGAAATGATCCAAATGATTGTAGTGAAAGTCCATGTAGTTTAAAAACATAGTGGAGCACTTCCTGTATTACCACAAGACATCACAAGGTGGAACAGAGCGTTTTCTGCTTGAGAGAAGAACTCAGCCTAAATATGCAGGGTTTGTGTGTTAAACATGTGTGAATGAAACAAAACACAACTCCAGGTCTGTTTGTGATGAGGAAACATTATAACAGATCAGAAAATCGCGTAATATGGGCCCTTTAATGTTCTAGTAAAAGGAACTTGCTGTGTAATCAAAGGATATAAAGTGAAACAACATATTAGCAGACTGTATGTGAGATTACAATAGCTTCCCTGAAAATCTAGGGTTTACACAACAACTACAGTAATAATAACTATTCAATTACAGGATCAGCTGTGTACAGTAAACACAACTGACAATATGAAAGAGGTGGGGACAGAAGAGTGGAGTTTGCTTTTTCTCCCTGTGTTTGTATAGTTAGGTTAGCCTAGGTACTCCTGATCAATATCCTAGTTAAAGATCTGGAGTATGGTCTCTGGGTTACCTTTCTGTCTCCATGGAGATGTTATTGCTTTGCCTGAAATGTCCCATCCAATGGCATTAAACTTGTCTATAGGATTTATTAGATTACAGGGGATTTTAGTGCCGTACAATACCTTGAGCACATTTGACCTACTTGGCCTTGTGGCGTCACCTGCTTGTCTCCATGGAGAAGTTTAATGCTGCATTGTGGGACATCCTATATGCAAAGCAGTAACCTCAACATGGAGACAAGAGGTGGCGGACTGTTCAGAAAAGATAAGATTCAGATGATTTCTTAATGTGTTTCTAGCAATAAAGCGGCGCACTGTGGAACAGAACATATGTTTTGGTAACACTTTACGATAACTCGCCTTAATGAGCCTCAATAATGAACACCCCGGTACAGATATATTGCAAAAGCAGCTCTTGAGTCAGAAGTGAGACCACTGTGTACTGTCTGCATCGAATTATAAAATGTTTAATCCTTAAAGAATCAGGAAGTGCGCTGTTAGCATGGTAGTTGTTGATAGCATTACCCTGGCTGCAAAAAGCGCTTATAAACTTATCGCGGTGAATAATTGGGATACTAAGAATGCATAAGGTAAGTGAGGAATAACTTTGAATTAGAGATAGACCGATATATTGGTTGGCTGATATATTGGGCCGGTATTTGCACTTTTTAGCATATCGACTATTGGACTTAAATCTCCAGCAGTGGCCGATATTTTTTTTGGCCCAACCAGCTGCGTAAATATGCATAAATAATAAACGTATAAAGCTTGATTTGAACATTGTTGGCCAAAGGTGGCACAGTTCTCTTATCCAATTTATAGAAAAAAAACAAAAACAAAAAAAAACAAGGTTGTGGATGAGTTTGTACTAAATTCAAGTTAAATCATCAAAATTGGCCCTACATATTGGTTCAAAAATATCAGCAGAGCTTATTGGCTACTCTGAATCCTAAACAACTGGCATCGCCCATGGAAAAAAACAAACAAACATATTGATCGATCTCTAATCTCTGTCCATTTTAGCTTAAAAACATGGGTTGTAGCGGAATCGTTGGACTCATGATCACAGAGTGTACAGTAGGTATCTCAGTACATACCATGTCGCTAACCACCAAACCCCCTGACCACTCCTCCCTCCTCTCCCCAGCTCTGCTCCTCTCATCATGGGATTGATTTGGCGTGTCCTTCAGGCGCGGGAGATGTTCGTCCATCACCAGGGATAGTTTATGTGCACCAGCCCAGAGAGGAGGAGGAGGAGGAGGAGGGGGAGGAAGAGGCGCAAGAGGAGGGGGGATGCAGTAAGAGCCGGGATATTGACTACCCTTCTACCTTTTAAATCATTTGGATGCAGCGTGGATGGATTGGACGTCATGGAGGTGTGGGGTGAGGTAGCACTAGAACTGTTCCATTATGAGAACATTGTGTACTGAGATGTACTAAACGGCGAAATTTACTTTTTTAAAACTTTTTTTTATGGATTTTGGTTGTGGGTCGATTTTGGGTTGTGAAAAACATACTTCTCATTCACTGTTATTCATGTTTGAGCAGACTTTTTTGGAAAGGTTGCAATGTTAACAACAAGAATTTGAAGCATATTTAGCATGGTTTTAATGTCCCTGTTCATAGATGTTAGCTTCTTATTCTCATGCAACATTTTGAGGAGTTTTTCCCATTCAAAAGATACATTGTTTATACATTTTTTTATGGCTATGGCAACGACGAAATCAGCATCTATCTCTTAGGCCATGTTAGCAATGGCCATGCAGCTGATTTGTCTATTCACAGTAGGGCTGCAAGTATTAATCGACTAATCGTGACTAGACTAAAAAATCAAATCGTAGTCATATTTTTATAATCATAATCATTATATGGATTATGCAGAGTAACTCTAAAACACATACAAAAACACCTTTTATGGTAAATGGCAAAGCACTTTACATCAAGGAACCACTCACCCATTCACACACCTTCATACACCAGTGTACACAGGGGCGAGGTGGTTAAGGTGTCTTGCCCAAGGACATAACAACAACAGCATTCATCTATGGGAGCTGGAATTGCACCTCCAACCTGTGGCTCAGTGGATCTGACCACTGAATCAATGATGTTTACGTCGAGAGCGCGATTTGAACCGCTAAACTTCAGATCAGTGGGCAAACGCTCTACCAACTGAGCCACTGTTATAACAATGACAGTGGCATTATTCAAAATGTCAAAAACGAATAAACAGTTTCTCATTTTCATTAACAACACACTTTTTGTAAATATTTATGTAGAATCCTTCAGTCACTATATTTCAATCTTTACTCGGTTAAAAATGTATTGAAAAGTCTCAGTGTAGAAATAATCGTTTGATGAGTCGATTAATCGAAATATTTATCACTGACTAGTTGACTCTAAAATAATCGTTAGTTTAGTGCATGAAAGGCCAAACTAATGTGGCAAAGACAAAAATAATACAAATTTTATTCTATTTATTATTATTTCATCATATTTTAAAATTCATTGTACTTTGTCTTCCAAATACAACACAAACAGGGGGCTATGAGACGTTCAGGGGCATCTAGTAATCTAGCATTAGCACTAAAAGTTTGCAGCTATAATTGGTAAAAAAAAATCGGCTAGCAAACATATAATGACACTTTTACTGAAGTAGATTTCCTCTCTGCTGCACAAATATACATTGAAACTCAGCTAGGTTTAGCTTTTACTTTAGCGTGGCGGACCAAAACAAAGCGACATCTGCTCAGTGGGTGTCTGTTGGAGAGGCAAGTAGTTTGTCATCAGTGCTAATCTAAAATGAGTGAGTACATGTCCAAACCATAGACTGTATATATAAATGGACATAGCTAACCTGTTAGCCACCGCGTTCCAAATAGGAAGTGAACATGGGTCACTTTCAATTCACTTTCTGAAAAACGTTGCCCCTCTCTCTGTAACTGTTGCTGTGAGCCTCATCACTTTGGTCTTAAAATGTTCGTATTGACCTGCTCTACATGATCCTGAGGTTTTTATTTTGCTATTTTGAAGATCAATAAATCAAGATATGAACATTAATGACAGACCAAAGAGCTGCTCTCTTTCACCGAGGTCGCTCCAGCTAGCACTAGCAACAGGTTTGATTGACAGCTTTGCTAAGTGCCCGCGCACTGCTAAACCAGCGGTGCGGGCGGGGAAGGAGAGTTGCCTTCAATAGCTTCGCTCTGGATTGGCTCTTTGGTTGCTATGATGCTCACGGACGGAATTCCAAATATGGAACTGGGCTCTAGTTTCACCCGTTTAACCACTAGCCATGATGAGCTTCATGTGACTGGAGCCGAACGCTACGAGTGAGGTCACACTCCCTTAGTCCATTTCTTTATACAGTCTATGGTCCTAACACGTGTCTAATATTTGTCTGGCTGTTTTTACCTCCTGCAGTTGAATGCCTCTCCTAGTCTGAGCGTAATGTAAATCGAACTGCGTTGTTACATGCAGCGGAGTAAGTATCGGCTTCTCCAGATGTGTTAGTAGGATCTTTGAGATTCGATTCACGACAGCTCAGTGGTAGTTCCTGGGTTTAAATGCGTTTGAAAATGCAATTTAAAAAGGATTAGGCCAGTTATCCGGTTTTCCTGCCGTGCTGTAAGCATTAATATTGGCACATGTCTCCAGGTGTTTTTGATGGGTTATCTGAATATTCTAGTTATCTGTTTTGTACTGGCTTTATAAATAAATCCAGTGTCCAAACGACTATACCTCGCTAAAAATGCCCACCACTCAATATCTAACAAAGGCGTTTTCTGTTTCTTGTTTTCCTTGACAAACTGATTTTTTTCATATTGACGCGGCTCTAGCTTTCTTCTCATCAGATGAATTATGTAAGAAGACTTGTTTCTAAGCATGGGCAGAAAGAGAGGGGGAGGGGGGGTGAGAGAGAGGTGAGACAGTGAGAGAGGGAAGAAGGGAGGGACAGAGAGAGGGTGGAGGGGTAATAGAAAGAGTGAGACAGAAAGAGACCGGGGATAGAGTGAAAGAATGAGAGAGACACACAGCGGGAGGGAGAGACGGAAGAAGAGGGAGCAAGAGAGAGGGAGAGATGGAGGAAGAGAGGAGAAGTCAAAGAGAGAGAGAAAACCGGTGCAAGAGAGAATAAGAGAGAGAGACAGAGAGAAAGAGAAAGCAAAACAAAGGAAGAGAGAGAAGAGGTAGATGGAGGTACAAAGAGATGGAAAGTCAAAGAGAGAGGGGGAGTGGGAGCAAGAGAGAATACGAGAGAGACAGATAGAGAGAGGGAAGGTGAGAAAGAAAGCAAGGCAGGAAGAGAGGGAAAGTGGGAGTGTGTGTGAGAGAGCAAGACAGAGAGGAAGGGAGGAACAGGAGGGAAGAATAGCGGTTAAGACAAAGAGAGAGAGAGATGGTGGGGCAAGAGACAGGGAATAAGAGAGAGACTGATAGGGAGAGGTAAGGGAGAGAAAGTCAAAAAGAGCGAGAGTGAGAGGGGGAGAAAGAGGGGGAGAAAGCGTTTACTCGCCTCCTCCTGTCGTGACGAGCCGTAACAGAGCCTATATTTGCATTGGGCATGTATGCAGTGTGAGACCTGGAGGGGGGGGAGGAGGTGGGGGGGGGGCAGGGATGAGTCATGTATCCAGGGGAACACTAGCGCGCACTGGCTAATGGACACAAGGAGGAAACACCCCCCGGCACCCCCACTCTCCCACCCAACAACAACACCGCCGGAAAGTGGAAAAAAATCAAACGTGAAATCTAAAATGTGAGATTTTTATATAAGAAGAGAGTGTTTTGCAAGGACATTAGTGCTTTCCAGGTATATCACTTTTGTTTTGTTAAAAAGGGTCACGTTAGGGTATAGTTTATTGCCTTGGTTTAAAGGCGACATATAATTTAAAGGTCCTATATTACACAAAATACACTCTTGTGAGCTTTAAGAGCTCTTATGTTGCAATTCTGTTAGCGCATCAAAAACATACCCGGAATTCTGTTTTGTTTCATTCACACATGTTTGAGTAACACTTTATTATTAGTCTGTCTACATCTCCGAAGCTCAAAGCTCTATTCCACCTTGCGATGTCATGCAGTGGTAGTTTTAACTTTTACCTGTATTTCAGTAGAGATTCCAGGGCTGGTTTATTGGAGTTTAAAAACACAGTGGAGCACTTCCTGTCTGGGTATGTTTTTCACCATGTCAGAAAGATGTTCCATTATCACTATTTTGCTCAGAATTATATTTGAATTGATTCATATATGTTTAAGTAACCCTCTATTGTCCTGTATTTGAGGATTTGTGCAAAAAAAAAAAAAAGTTCTCACCAACCCCCTAACCCCGCCCACTTCACTGGTAGTAGTAGGCCTAGTAGTAGTAGTAGCAGCTAGTAACAGTAGTAGTAGTGGGAGGAAGCAGTGGTGGGAGCAGACGTTGGTAACAGCAGTAGCGGTAGGTCGTGGAAGTATTGCTAGTGGCGGTAGTTGTAGTCGGTTGCATTAGTTGGTAGCTGTGGCTGTACTTTGAAGCTTTAGTAGTTGTAGGTAATAGTAGTAGTAGTAGTGGGTAGCGGCATAGTTGTAGTAGCCTACTTGACAGCTGTAGTAATTGGTAGCGACAGTCGAAGGTAGCATTAGTACTAACAGGTAGTGGCAGTAATGGTAGTTGTAGGTAGCTTTAGGAGTAGTTGCATTGGTAGTAATAGTTGTAGTAGCTGGTAACAGTGGTATTTGCTGGTAACAGTAGTAGTTATAGGTAGCAGTAGTAGTACTTGGCGATTGGTAGCCATAGTCGTAGGTGGCATTAGTAATAACAATAGTTGTACTAATGGTAGTAGTAGCAGCAGTTGCAGTAAAACGCTACACTAGAAGAAATATATACATTACAGACATATACATTGTTGTTATCATTTCCCCTCTCTCCTTCCTCTTTTCTATCTCTCCTTCCCAGCCTCTTCCCCTCCTCCGTATCATCCCTCTGTCTTCTCTCTGTTCAAAAGACACAGAGCAGAGCATCGGTCGATAGGAGAAAAGCCAGAGGCACTCAGGAGACTTGAGTTAAGTAACGAGGAGCTGTGACGTCAAAAGCTCTCTCTCTCTCTCTGTGTCTGTCTGAGCCCGCGAGGGGAGGGGGGTGACAGGAGAGGGGGAAGCGGCAGGGGAGGGGGAAGGCAGGCAGGCAGACAGAAGCTGCACTGTGAGAATGTAGAGTGTTTTCAAGAGTGTGTGTCACTACTGTAATGGATCGTAAAAACACAGTGATTGTAAGTCTTCACTGTAAAAATGTTGAGTTGAACTGACTTGAAATTAGTCTTCACATTAATAGTTTACATTTGATTACTTAAAGCAGACCTGTTATGTGTCACCTCACCATTTACTCACCCGAGGTTGTATTTACAGTGATTCGTGCCTGTTGGGGAATCTTTAATCGCTTATTTTAAAGACGACATTTTGCAGATCGACCTCTGTTTTCACTGCAACCGACACACGCCCACTGCGACGTACTTACTTCGTTCTTCAATTTTATTTTCTCAATCAGTGATATGTGTTGTGTGGTCATTTTGATGCAAATGAAAAAAAAAAAACACTACTATTTATCGTGATGTGCAGCTATCCGCAGGAGGGGCCAACAGCTCCATGGCTCTTTGGTGTGATGTTTGCTACCACAGTCATAGATTCTAGCTATAGAGCAGACACAAGCACAATATGTCGTCTTTAAAGATGGATTAAGGAACTTTTCTGGTAAAGGGTTATGCCACCTGCATGTTCCTCTGTTTTACTTGGAAAGTTCGAAAATTGGCATAGAATATTAATCTCCGTGGAGACAAGCAAGTTATAGGTCAGATCTGTAGAAAGGCCACTCACAGTCAGAAATCACTATTCATGGCACATGTTGGGATTAAAAAAACACGTGAAACTGAATAAAGGCAAGACAGATCAAAAACATACCTGCAGTTGTGTTTTGTTTCATTCACACATGTCTGAGTAACTCTTTATTATTAGTCTGTCTACATCTCCAAAGCTCAAAATGCTCTGTTCCACCTTGTGATGTCATGAAACAGTAGTTTTCAAGTTAACAAGTTAACAGCTCCTTTTACCTTTTGTTCAGTAGAGATGGGCAATTCCAGGGCTAAAATCATCCAAATGATTCTAGTGAAGGTGTGTGGAGTTTAAAAACACAGTGGAGCACTTCCTGTATCACCACATGACATCACAAGGTGGAACGGAGTGTTTTCTGTCTGAGAAAAGAACTCAGCCTAAACGTGGAGGGTTTGTGTGTTAAACGTGTGTGAGTGAAACAAAACACAGCTCCATGCAGACAGCACACAGCGGACATATTTTGACCTCAAGAACTGCTTGTGTGTCTGTACTGGGGCGTTTTGCTCAGATACACGGGGAAACATTGGGTAGAGGATCTTTAACACAGACTCACACTGTTTACTTCCGTGCTTCTGGTGTAGTGTATATAGCACCATGCATAAAGCCCTGTCACACACGTTAGCCCCGGGTGTAAGGCCTCGCATGGTTTTGAAGCAGGAGCAGACTTGTTCAAGCTGGGAACTTCTTATCAGAGAGTTATGAGAAGAGTGTGCTACCACTTATGCAATACCACAATTTATTCAAGGATTCGTTTTTTTCCAGTTTTACAAGTTTTACAAAAAAAGACACTCCTACGCAGATTGAATTTTTAAAGGTGCACTGGGGAACTTTTCTGGTGGTGGATCCGGTCAAATTTGAATTTGAAAAGGGCTTCTTCCCATAAAACATGCACTGATACTAATGCACACGGTGAAGGTCGGGGTATCTATACTGTTATTTGTGTGGCTCAGTGTGGCAGCTGCTCAGGAAAATACTGTTTTGTCCTAACCCCTATCTCCGCCCACTGCTCTATATAAGGCTTCAACAATTAATCTGAGTAATCGTGACTAGTTGACTATTAAAATAATTATAATCGTATTTTGATCATTGTTATTTGGACTATAACAAAAACAGTGGCAATGTCAAAAAATGTAGCACAAAATTATGATTTGAGTGTCCCAAAAAATGTCATTTAAAGTGGTACTATACAACTTTTGGTGTGGAGTCCACCATCTTGCATATTTCGGATGAGTTTTTCCCTCAAACAGAAAACACTGTTGCACCTTGTGATGTCATGTGTTAATACAGGTATTGCTCCACTGTGTTTTTAAACTCCGTACACTTTCACTAGCATAATTCAGATAATTTCAGCCCTTTTACCTCTACTGAACAGTAACAGTAAAAGGTAGCTTGAAAACTACCACTTCATGGCATCACAAGGTGGAACAGAGCATTTTGAGCTTTGGAGATGTAGACAGACTAATAATAAAGTGTTACTCAAACATGTGTGAATGAAACAAAACACAACTCCAGGTATGTTTTTGATGAGGTAACGTATTCCAAAATGACTTAAAGCTCACAAGAGTCAGTTTTGCGTAATATAGGACCTTTAAGCCTCAAATTCAGGACAAGGCAGGATTACTCAAACATGCCTGAATCAATCAAAATACAACTAAGCTAAAGTTCAAAATGGAATCTGTGTAATATGTCTCCTTTAATGCCATTTAGACTTATATGATATAATGACAACCGACCAGTTACACATACAGTCCAAGCACAGACATGACAGAAGCCTGAGCTAGGATTAGACGTCTAAAGGTGTTTGGCTCATGAGCACGAGTGACAGTGACAGCGAGTGGAGGATTCATTAAAGGATTATGTGCCCTAAGATAATATAGCGACTGAGAATTAGCATTAGCTCTTTATATGGCCGCTGACCTGACTACATCCAGGCCTTGACATAACATGCTAACTCATTGTTTAAGCTAGTGTTTGGTAGCTCAGGGGTCGTCATGTAGGTGTTGAATGTTTCTACCAAAGTCTATACAGTAAAGAAAAGTCTAATACTGGCAATGGACCCTAAACCAGAACTAAACCAGGTTCAAACCAAGGCCCAAAATCCGGACTAAAACCGCTCATGTCTAAACTAATGCTACTACCACAATTTTTTCTACTACTGCTATTACAAATTAAACTGCTATTGCTGCTTACGACATTAATATTGTATGACTACTGCAACTCAATCTTCTACAGCAACTGCAACTATACCACTACTAGAACTACCATTACTACAACCATTCTACTGCTACAACTACCACTACTACCACTACTACAACTGTGCTTACGACATTAATATTGTATGACTACTGCAACTCAATCTTCTACAGCAACTGCAACTATACCACTACTAGAACTACCATTACTACAACCATTCTACTGCTACAACTACCACTACTACTACTACTACTACTACTACTACTACTACTACTACTAAACAGACCCATTGACAGAAATTTGGGGGCCCAGGGCAAGAAGCTTCACATGGGCCCCCCTATAATATAAATTAATAGGAATAGGCTCTAATTCTGGGCCCCTAAGACCCTGGGGCCCGGGACAACAGACCCCTTTGTCCCCCCCGTTGACTCCTCTGGTACTAGTACTACTACAACTACCACTATTAGTACTACTACTACTACAGCTAACTGCTACTGTAGCTGCCACAACAACTACCACTACTACAAATACAACTGGCAACGTTGCTACACTACAACGACCATTACTACTACCACCATACTACTACTACTACTACTTCTTGTTCCACTACAGCCACTACTAGTACTTGACGACATGTGACACTATACGGCTGTTAACTGTAAAAAGGGGCCTAGTTCACAGGACTCTCCATGCAGCCACCCTCCTGCCCTTTATAAACCTGAGCCTACAATCTCTGCTCTGTGTTAGCCCTATCCAGACCAGCTACTGTAAATATACTACTAATACTACTACAACTATATCACGACTAATACTGTTACTTCTATACTACAAAATGTGCACTCTCCCAGCCACCCTCCTGTCCTTTATAAACCTGAGCCTATAGTCTCTCTCTGTGTTAGTTTAGACACATCATGCTGGGTCTCGTGTGTTTGGAGCCGAACGAGAACAGGAACTCTCTAGTGGAGGACACACAGCACACACATAGAAGAGAGAAGAGAGAGAGACAGAAAGAGAAGGAGGGAGAGAGAGAGAGGGGGAGAGACAGAGAGATAAGGAGGGAGGGACAGAGAGGGAGAGAGACAGAAAGAGACAGAAAGAGAAGGAGGGAGGGAGAGAGACAAAAGAGAAGGAGGGAGGGAGAGAGACAAAAAGAGAAGGAGGGAGGGAGAAAGAGGGAGAGAGACAGAACGAGAAGGAGGGAAGGAGAGAGAGAAAGGTAAAGAGTGAGTGAGAAAGAGAGAGGGAGGCAGAGCGAGGTAGAGAGCAAGGGAGAGAGAGAGGTAGAGTGAGAGAGCAAAGGAGGGAGCGGGAAAGACTGAGAGAGGGAGGTAGACAAGGGTAGAGAGCGAGGGTGAGAGGTAGAGAGAGAGAAGGAGGGAGAGAAAAGTAAAGAGATTGAGAGAGAAAGTGGGAGGGAGGCATTGAGCAAGGGAGAGAGAGAGAGAGGAGGGAGAGAGAAGGACAGAGAGAGGGAGGTAGAGAGTGAGAGAGAAAGAGAGGGAGGCAGAGAGCAAGGGAGAGAGAGAGGAGGGAGAGACAAAGAGATAAAAGGAGGTAGTCAGGGGTAGAGTGTGAGGGTGAGACGTAGAGAGAGAGAAGGAGGGAGGGA
Source organism: Periophthalmodon schlosseri (assembly GCA_000787095.1). Taxonomy (NCBI): domain Eukaryota; kingdom Metazoa; phylum Chordata; class Actinopteri; order Gobiiformes; family Gobiidae; genus Periophthalmodon; species Periophthalmodon schlosseri. The sequence goes on along the minus strand of KN486990.1, from coordinate 52,507 downwards.
AAAGTAGAGAGATTGAGAGAGGAAGTGGGAGGGAGGCATTGAGCAAGGGAGAGAGTGAGAGAGAAAGAGAGAGGGAGGCAGAGAGCAAGGGAGAGAGAGAGGAGGGAGAGAGAAGGACAGAGAGAGGTAGGTACAGAGTGAGAGAGAAAGGGAGAGGGAGGCAGAGAGGTAGAGAGCAAGGGAGAGAGAGAGGTGGAGAGAGGAGGTAGAGAGAGGTAGAGTGTGAGGTTTAGAGGTAGAGAGAGAGAAGGAGGGAGAGAAAAATAGAGAGGGAGAGAGAAAGAGAGGGAGGGAGAGAGAGCAAGGGAGAGAGAGATACAGAGGAGGGAGAGAGAAAAGGACAGAGAGTGGGAGGTAAAGAGAGGTACAGAGCGAGGGACAGAGGTAGAAAGAGAGAAGGGGGGAGAGAAAAGTAGAGAGAGTGAGAGAAAGGGAGGCAGAAAGAGGTAGAGAGCAAGGGAGAGAAAGGAGGGAGAGAGAGGACAGATAGGGGGAAGTAGAGTGAGAGGGTGAGAGGTAGAGAGAGAAGGAGGGAGAGAAAAGTAGAGGGGGTGAGAGAGAGAGGTAGAGAGAAAGGGAGAGAGAGGGGTAAAGCGAGAAAAGAAGAGAGAGAGAAGGTGGGAAAGAGGGAGAAAATATAGATGGAGGGAGAGAGAAAGAGAGATAAAGAGAAAGGGAGGGAGAGAGGTAGAAAGAGGGAGAGTTGGAGAGAAAGTGACTGAGAAATATATATATAGAGAGAGACAGAGAGAAGTAGAGAGCAAGGGAGAGAGGGAGAGAGGGAGGGAGAGAGGTAGGGGAGGGGGGCTGCACATGATACCGCTTGGCAAGCGCTAAGTGCCTCAAGAATGTAAGGGCAATATGTCAGCGAGGAAAACATTCGTGGAGGAGAGATTTTTCCGAAACGATGGAAAACTTCCGTAAATGGCACGATAATTTATACAATGTACTGTAGTAGCATGAAAAGTAATTGAGTTAAGGGGTAATACACTTTTCCCACTACTAATAATGCTACTGCTCCTTCTGCTACTGTCTAATATTATTCCCTTACAGTTACTAACACTACTACTTTTGCTACCACTACTATTGCTTCTGCTGCTACCTACTACTCCTACTACTACTACTACAACTATTACTGCTACCACTTCAGCTACTACTACTTTTATATTACCACGACTATGACTAACTATAACTAATGCTGCTACTACTACTAATAGTACTTCTCGTTCTACTACAACTACTGCTCAATGCCACTACTTACTGTTCCTGCAGCTACCTTGTTATTGCTACTACTATTGGTGTTCTACTACTACTGCATAATTACTAAATTAACTAGAATTACTGCTACTACTACTAATGCTACTTCTTGTACCACTACAACTACACTGCCAATGCTACCACTTTTGCTACTTACTGTTCGTAGCTGCTGCTAACTTATGGCTACTATTGCTACTGCTACTACTACTACAAAACTATACCTACGTTACCACTATTACCACTACTTCTACAAACCTACTTAAACATTTAGCCTGTTGAGTGATAATACACTAGTTATTGCTACTACTACAACTAATCCTGCTACTCCTTAAACGCTGTCTCTTTTAAGTTATCATATTTACGCACAGGTTTGCTATTAAGAAATAAGATAACGTTAACATTTATCACTATCTAGGCTGTCAAGAAGACAAAATGTTCTAATACGGTTTATATTTTGGTCTGGCATCTGGACAAATACAATTCAGATGACTATATTATTCCATTATCCGGGCAAAGCGACAGTGACACGGCGCACTTGGCTGTTGTTGTTACTTCATATGTCTAATGGGGCGCTTTAAATTTGGCAACGGCGTGCGTCCGTGCGAGCCATGACGTGCGCAGCCGACATCAGCACCTTGGATACGGGCACACCACTCGCCGTCGGGCCCCTCCACGCTCCTGCCCCGTTTTGGACCAATCAGCGCTTGTGTTTTCTCGATAGCGCTCGGCAGCACCCATCCACCCACCCACCCACGCACCCACGGCTCTTTGCTTTGCAGCCGGCTGGGTTGTTTTGCAGGGAATCTCCTCTATATAAACGGCTTAACTTGAATGTCATCGCTGTGTTATGATTCCCAGCGGACTAAAATGTCGTTCTTCGTGGCAACATGGAGAATGAAAATAAAGAACTTTTGATTTTAATGCTGTGTTGATGATAGATGACCAGATCACGAAGGGCGATTGTGCGTAAAAATGCTTAGAAATGCGTAATGGCATAATAGCTCAATGGAATAAAGACTCACTAATGAGAGTCGATCACAACCCAGCACTTTCCACCCTCAACCAATGCCAGTACCGCTTTATATCACATGACAACGTGTTTATTATGATATCTACGCCAACGTTTGTCTGAAAACGAAAAACTGTCTTGCACTAGTGTTTTTACCATAATATTAATCACTTTTGCCTTTTGCAGTCAGTACAGACCTGGGTAGGTTAGCTCTGACGCAAACACAGCTCCTCATAGGCGTCTCTCCCCGTTCCACAGCCCGGATCATATGTCTCCCAAAATGACAGCGCACGAGAGCCAATCAGAACGCGTCCTGGCGATAACGTTCGGGGCGGGACATGCGTTCGGAACCAATCAGCTCCGTGCGTATTGTTTTGACCTCTGGAACCGCATCACCGCCTACCTCGTGCCCGTGGTGGAGGGAGGCTATAAATACAGGCGACGGCGGAGCAGCCAGGGGGACGAAGTTGCTACGCTCCCGTGTAGGAGGGAGCTACTCTGCAAGCCTGCTGAAAGAGGACGAAAATATACTTCAAAAATTAAAAATAGCAACCGAAAACAGCCGTAAACGCCAATCCTCAAAATCTACACGTACTGGATTACTTTTTTTGTACAGTTCATAATATATTCTATGTGAAGAAAGTATTTATACTTTTTTATTTGCACTAACTAACGGTACTTTTGAACTACTACTGAGAATCCTTATTTTTTACTAAAGTAAGTATGCCCTACGTTGCTTGTTGTCGTAACCTTTGCGTAATTTTGTGGCTAGATGCCGTGCCAATGTCTTTTCCATACTTATAAGCTGATTTGCTGCGTCAGTGTGAACTTAGGGAGGGGTGGATGTGTTTTTCCAAGCGATAAAACTGTACTTATTTCTTATCTTACCTTGGCTACAGCGACACGTCCTAATATAACCACCCTGTTAGTTTTACGCACAGCTATAATCCTCCTCGGGCTGTTGCGGGGGTTAAAATGTCATTAGTGTTGAATGTTTGGTTTGCTAGTCTGTGCAAATAGGCTCAGTGTAACGGGCTTGCTGTTGGTGGTGCCTCCGAACGGGTTGAGACGCAACAAGACCTGTAGCCATTTCGCAACTTCTGTTTTTTTTCCTTGGGCATTTCATTCCAATGACAGTTAGCCCAAACGAGAGCAAAACTACGCAAGATTATTACCGTTATAACGAGCACTGAAAAATACATGAATTCACGTTGAGTATTTTGTGCGTAAAAGTGCGTGATAACATTCAAATACGCGATGCCTCGCAGGCACAACGATAATTTGTTTATCGCCTAATTATTTTCATCTTTTATTTAACTATCTCTTCCTAGCTGCAACACGTATCTCAATCCAGTTTTCCGTACATTCTGGTTGTGTAAATTTGCTAACATGGGCGTAACAACAGTGGCTTATTTCAACACTGTTTTCAATATGGGGCTTGGTTTCGTATGGCTAGTGCTTCGCGCATACCAAACCAGGCTGTGCCAAAAGGTTTACGCCTGCAATAAAACTACACATTGCAAAAAGAATGAATGCTTTTTTTTACATAAATATAGAAGGTATTACTGATAAAGCGTTAGGTGGGTTTTAAATTAGGCTCACTGTCCACGCACGAGTTTTTTTGTTTTTTTTTTTCCTCCGTGCAAACGTCAGTACGCTGCTCAGTAACATAATGTAGGGTATTATGTAACTGGATTCCACAGGGCCAGGGCTGCCTTGTGCGTTGGCCTATACCTTTGTGAGGGATTTAAATGTGTCACACAACAATGTAGTGACACATAAACCTAATTAGTACGACTAGTTATCTGTACTTTATTTTAATGATGATGCAATTAGAACACATCTTAAATCATATACACTACAATTTATCTTTATATATTTTATATATATATATATTTAATGAGAAGCGCTGTACAAAGGAAAAA
>KN486990.1:0-48298 GCA_000787095.1 Periophthalmodon schlosseri | reverse complement strand
ACAGTGCTGTACAAAGGTAAAAAAAAACAAAAACAAAAAAAAAAACAATTATAACACAATAGACAAGACAGAAATCCATGGCTTATGGCTTATTGTCAATACCAATACAAATATTTATAATGCATTACAGATTACATACAATAACTAACCCACACATGATCTGTACACCATTTTTCAAGACAAAATTCTGTAAACATAAGAACAACAATGGAACACAAATCAAACATCCAGTTGTTCTTAATACTTTATTTATATAATTAATTTCGTATAAATTATAATTTATATAAGATACATCCATGTGATATTGTTTTTCAAGGCAAAATACTGTACAAAGGTAAAAACTAAGAACAACAACAGAACAAATTTCAAAACAACATATTAGGCTTGTCAAAAGTATCGAAAATCAGATCTTAATCACATATTATCAAAACTAGGCACTCATTTAAGCAAGTATCGATTCTGAAAAAAAAAAAAAAAAAAATCTCATAACTGGATAAAATTTGACCTTTCCTGAACAGTTACTAGTGTAAGACCACATGGTATAATAAACAAATATATGAATATTATTTTGTGTTGAAAATTACAATATTGTCAAAAAAGATTTTTAAAATGGTCATTTGTATATCAAAATCGGTATCAGGTCTATTCTTAAATATCGAAATTAAGTTTGAAATTTTAGCACTGTGACAACACTACGACATATAGACATTAATAAATAATTGCTGATATTTACTTTATCAAAAAAAAAATATTTGCAGTTTTATTTTGACACTTTGCTTACTGTGACAAATGCATTGTTCCTCACTCAGCCACTGCCAAAAATGACACTAACAATGTGTACTGTTTTCGAATGTGAAAGACTAACATGGTGCTATTGTCTCCTTTGTTATTGCAGGAAAAAACCATCCTGTGGAAAAAAAAACACAGCAGTTCAACTAAACCAGCACTTTTGATTTGAGCCAACTTGACTTCATTCACTTTGGGTTCCATAGCCATCCCGCTTGGACAAAATTTGAGTTGCCAACCACGCACAACAGCAACAACAATCTAGCGGAACAAGCTCTTTCAACCTCTTGCTACATTCAGTGAAACGCTATGCAGCTAGAAATCCAAGTAGCTCTCAACTTCATCATCTCCTACCTGTACAACAAGCTGCCTCGGCGCCGCGTCAACATTTTCGGGGAGGAGTTAGAGAGGCAGCTGAAGCAAAAATATGAGGGCCACTGGTACCCCGACAAGCCATACAAAGGGTCCGGGTTCAGGTGCATCCACGTGGGGGAGAAGGTGGACCCCGTGGTTGAGAAGGCGGCCAAGGAGAGCGGGTTGGACATCGATGACGTCCGAAACAACCTGCCGCAAGAGCTCAGCGTATGGATCGACCCCTACGAAGTGTCCTACCAGATCGGAGAGAAGGGGCCAGTCAAGGTAGTGATCATAATACATAAAAAGTCCCTTAAGGAAGTAATGTTTTTTTTAGACACTCAAAGTTGATTTACTACAGATAATGTAATCACAGTCACAAAGGTTGAAGTCACAGTATGATATTTTTCCCAAATCATTCAGCCGTACAGTAGATACTCCTTGCTCTCTGGTGGTGGTAAGCTAGCTTCTATAGCTACAGCTAACTTAGGAGTGACTGGCAAAGACATAGCATTCACTCATACACTCATTTGTACATTGACAAGGTTAAAAGGTGTCATGCCCAAGGACACAAAGATAATACGAATTGGTGAGAGTGGGATTTTAAACAGCCAACCTTCCAGTCCTCCCTTACCAAGCCTGCGATACTGACAAGGTTTTATTATCAGTTATTGGAGAGTGTTGGCTATTAAACAGATTTGTTAAAGACTCAACAGCACCAACAGCAATCACATCAATTTGTAATAAGTTTTAATCCATTTATGAAGTAATCAACACAACTGGTATGTATTGTCCGTGTGAGGATTCAATTGTGCAAGGGTTACAAAATATAAAAATAACTCAACCCAGTACTTTTGAGTATTAAAAATGAATTATAGACTCTAGGCACTTAACAATATATTTTAATCTCCATAGCGTAATTGCAATGTGTCATAAAATTAAACACCTTTACAAAGCAATTATTACTGAAGTTTATTGAGCTGGAGGGTAGCCATTTTGATTTAGACCTGTAAAAGTTTACAATGTGGCCATGTCCCTTTCTCAGATGGGAACAAGCACTAGTATTCGTGTATTTCCATGAGTAGTTATGATATATGATTCACTTTGTCATTTATGAGTCCATAATTTTCTATGTTAATCTAAGGCTATGGAGATTGCATGCGAAACCCAACAATACATTCATTCTATAGGCTAATAAAATTAAACACAGATGGGGGAAGCTATAATGAAAATAGTTACAATGCAGCTTTTTGTTGTAATACCGTGAGCTCTTGGGTTTTGTCACTAATAGAAATGATCAGGTTCAATATTTGTCAATTTACTTTTTTGGATATCTCATGACAAAGTACAGTGTAATCAGTTAAAACTTGCTCTTGCCCCCATCTTGGACTATGACATCATCACATTCTAAAAACCAAAAACAATAAATGAAACCAAGCAAATATGTATTTTGTATTTGATCCATTTTAGGTGCTATACGTGGACGATAGCGGTGACCAGGTGAACAACACTCTGGACCTGGACAAGGAGATCCGCAACAGCTTCAACCCGGACGCCCAGGTCTTCATGCCCATCAATGAACCCCTCAACGCTTCACCCGGGTCCAGCTCACCCTCTCCTCCCTTCGGTCACTCCGCAGCGGTCAGCCCTACTTTTATGCCCCGCTCCACCCAACCCCTCACTTTCACCACAGCAACATTTGCAGCCACCAAGTTCGGCTCCACTAAAATGAAGAGCAGCGGGCGCAACGGGAACGCCAACGGGGCTACCGGTGCCGGGAACAAGCCTGCAGCGGCGCGTACATCCCCGACCAATCTGGGCCTCAATGTGAACAATCTCCTCAAGCAAAAAGCCATGTCGAGCTCCATGCACTCTCTGTACGGATTAGGACTCGGCGGGCACCAAAAGTCGTCCGCCCTTTCGCCCAACGCCAAGGAGTTCGTGTTTCCGAGTTTGCAGGGGCAGGGAAATCAGAGCGCGCTGTTCCCGGAAAGTTCGCTCAACCTCAACTCGCTCCCGTACAGCAATGCCTTTGACGTGTTCGCCGCCTACGGTGGCCTTAACGACAAGTCCCTCATGGAAGGCTTGAATTTCAGCTTGAACAACATGCAGTATTCAAACCAGCAATTCCAGCCAGTTATGGCCAACTAAGTACTCATAAAAAAGGTACTACTTAAGCTACTACTGCACTGCACAAAAGGAATAGTTGCGTTGGTTGGAATGATTTCGGGATATTTGTTGATTTAAGTAGTTTTGACTAGTTCGATTTAACTATAAGACGTAGATGTTTCTGACTGATTTTAATATTGTATTAAAAATTCAACACAATTGCACTTGAAATGAAACACTTTGCCCACCCATTTTTTTAACGGTCAGCCTCTGTCATGCTTTGTGTGACAGGTGTATTTAACCAATCACAGCAAAGTCTGAACTCTCAGAAGAAACCGACTATTTTAGTTACCTCTTGAAGGCAATATGAAGCTATTAAGTATACATAAATAGTGACCTTATCATTTTGCCATATCACCAATCCCAATATTGAAACCAATCAGTAAATGTTGAAACAACCTAGCCATTTTAAGTCAAGTCAACCTAATCTAGTCAAAGCTACTTAAATCAAGAAAACATTTTAATTCACGCTATTCCTTTTTTGGAGTGTTGACATAAACGGCCAGAGATAATGTGACAGGGGGAACGTATACATTAATGCACATTTATAAAAGAAAATTTTAAAAAATCTATACAAAAAATGTAAACAAAGCGAATGTCATTTCAAAACAGGACTTGTGGAGAGTAAGATCTTATTTGTTACAAGTCTATAACAGCATGAGCCCAAGGGTGATGTAGTTTGCCCCCTTGAGTTTAAATTTCCAATATGAAGCTTGTAGTACCAAATGTCCAAGCTTGGTTACTTAAACGTGCAACATAAATCATTGTTATTTCTTTTGCCAACCAAGCACAAACTATTTTTTTATGTAATTGTTTTAAGATATGTAAAAGACAAAAAAAAAAATGAAATACCACCACGAGTCATGGCCTGTCAGTATTTAAACACAACTGGACACCGCCAATTTTGCATAAGTTGGCTTAAATACGTGGGATTTCTTGGTCTTTTTTCTAATTGTATAATTTAATTTAGTACAGAGTTTGTAAAATATCAGAGTATCTATTGTTTCTACGACATGGTATTGCATTTATATCTTTTTACTACTCCAGTGATCTGTGATGGCTGCAGCAACTTTATGTTTTCTTTTTTTATTGAAATTATAAAATGAATCCATCTTTGAAAAACTATTCTAAAGATTGTGTACAGAATATTCCGTAGTGGTGGGATTTAAGGATATTTGCTTTTTTGACAAAACATAAGAGTTGTATTTTCTGTTAAAAGTTTAAAGATTTTTGCTATATTATGGACAAAATGTAATCGTATATTAATTTTGTACCTACATTGTGCAATACTTGATAAAAACAAGACGGTATAACAAAGTATTCTGAGTCAGTGTCTTACATGTTAAGAGGGACTGATAGTTTATTAAGTTTGTATTAAAATGCTTGAAAATAAGAGCACTTGTTGGGTGATCCTTGAGTCGATGAATAAATACATTTTAACTTCGCTAAAGCAATTTCTGTTGTGACAATAATATAACACAACACATTCAAAAATCATTAACTAAAACTCAGGTTAGTAAAAATGAACTGGTTAATGTTTGAAAAGGACTAGAACTGTGGCAATGAAGGCTACCTCAGTTAGCTAGCATAGCTTATTTTATGTTAACGTAAATTACCAACAATTGCGTGTTTAAGATAGCATACAGGCCTCCTAACATAGCCTAGTACAAGTAGTCATAATAATTTACTGCTATATTTAAAAGTCAGATGATTATTTTAACACATAGGCCTACTTAACATGATTCACAGTGCCCAGTGTGTGAACAGTAGGCTATATAGCTAATGTCATTACATATGCAGATGTATGTGTGGGTGGGCTGCTAACTCATATTAATAACACTGGCTTCCTGTTATTCTATGCCAGAGTGCATATTGCTAACATAAATCACCCATGTTGAATCTTAAAAGTGGTTTGACACCAGTAAAATAGCATTAATTTAAATTGACAATTTTGCAGTCTAGACCTAGTTGGAGTAACAGAACAAATGTTAATATGCAACAAGGTTTAGCTAACAGTACAAAAGTAAAAGCACTGTGCTTAAGTGCAATTGCTAATGTATCTGTTCTTTACTTGACATTTTACAGTAGATACTTTTAACTTTTACATCTCCACATTCGAGAGCAGGTATCCGTACTAGCTACGCCACTATATTTTTGAATTGGGCTGAAAAGTAAAAATATATATATTTCTATAGTCTGAGACCTGCTGAAATGGCTGAGGGGTTTATTTTTAGCACATTTATAGTTTGAGCAAACAAAAGTATACAAATAAAAATGGCTAGAATTGCAAAATAGAATTTGTTTCTGTTAAACTGAAATAAGCAAAATTCTTAATCAAAATCTCTACGTTTGACAGTTTAATCTGCCTGAAATACTTTTACAGTAACAAAAACTGAGTACTTCTTCCACCGTGTTTTCTGGAAAAGGGATTCCATTCAAAATATTAGTAGACTTCTTTCTAAATACATACATTCAGTTTGTGTTGAAACATGCTAAGTGTTAGATTAGTGCTAGTGGTAAATTTTACCAGCCAACTACTACAACTGCAATATATTATAGCATAATTTACAGCTACTTGCGATATTGAAGTTACAAGATACTTTTTTGGTATTTATGTACATGTATGGCAAATCATATTACAAGCCTATCCTGTGATCTCTTCTCCCACTATAACTTATCGTTTCACATGGTGATACTAGTAGCATCAAGGATTGCCAGTGAAACTGTGAAATGCAGATCTTTCGGCAAGAGAAAATCTAGCCTCTTTCAAGTAAAAATAGACTTTCCCTATGGCTAGCGTTTAGCAGCTAGCAGCTTGGATGGACTAGGGCAGAGTGGAGATAATGTGGTCGTTGCCAGGACAGACTGACCCCAAAGCTTTATCAGGCTGCCTCGTCATCACTGGTCTGTCCATGTGTTTTTTGTACTTCTGGGCTAAAATGCTGTGGAGTAATGATTACCTAAGTGTGGGCTAGCTAGCAATGTGAAAATGCTCTATGCTTATCTATGCTAGCTAGATTGCCTTGCTAGATTTTGTGGCCATCATCATGACCACACAGTTTTAGATTATGGTGGTTTCTTGAAGGATTTGGGTGTTTCATTATTTTAGCCTTTACAATGCAGCCGACCGTAACAATATGTTGCAAAATAAAGTCTTGTTAAGGTTATAGGCTAGTAGACTTTGAAGTTACAGAACAGATATTCACATCATGTTATCTGCTACAAAATTTTAAATGTGGGTATTTTAATGTCACAGTTTGTCAAAGTACAGTATAATTGCTAAGATTAATCAGTTGTGTTGTTGCTAGCTAGCTGATAGTCATAATTACTATAAAATGTAGCCTAATCTTTTTTACCAACTAAGTTATGCCACACAACTGCCACTTTGCATTGGTTGCTATGCTAGCAAATGTTATTTTTGACAATATATATTTTTTTCACAGTCAGGTTAAGATTAGGGTTAGGATTAGGGTTGGAGTTATGCTGCCTTCCACGTCTCCTTGGAGGTCGGAACTCGGACCTTGGAGTAACATTTCTCAGAGTTTCTGTGTTCCAGTGGTCACATCGGAAAAAAAAAAAAAACAATGACCTGTACATTGCAGTTTATGTACAATAATGACATAAAACTAACAATAAAAACTAAGGAAGTGCTTAAATCAGCTAAAATGAATGAATGCAAGTCATTTATTAACCCAGACATGTTATAACAATTTAAAGTTATAAATCAACATTTGAGAGTCAAACTTTGCTTTTGTTGTCATTAGCTCTGTATAACCATTAGCATAATGGAGCTTAGCAGCGCATTTATAACTGCAGAGGCTCGAACACTACAGGGGCAGGAAGCAGGTGGACAGGAGGAGCAGCTACAGGGGAAATAACACAAGTACGAGCACAAGCAGATTTTCTAACTTGGAACAAAATCAGCGTTCTGAAATGTTGCCTGAGTTTCTGAGTAGAATTTCGAGATGGATGTGTGTTTCAGTGTAAATTTACAAGTCGGAACTCGAAAAATTCAACCACCAAGGACAACTGGAACACAGCATTAGAAACAGGTAATCTGGTAAAGTTATGGACAAGTTTAGGGTTAAGGTTTGCTAACCAGTTTTGGCAGAACTGTACTAAAATACTTGATGAATTACCGCATTACCTAGCTCGCACTGTAGACTATAGGCTTCTCAGTACAGAAGAAGCCTTTTAGCTGTAACAACAAAGAAGCTTTTAATGATTTAGCAACATAGGCTACAGGATTAAATAGGCACATTCAAATTTGCACATAGCTTTGATATCCTACCTTAGAAATATACAAAAGATTATAGCAAAAAAGCACATTATCTTTGCTACTAAAAACATAATTTATAGCATTGTTCCACTGTTCATGATACAATGGAGCAGTGCTTTTGGAAACAAACCTCTTACTTTTTCACAAAAACAATGAGAAGACAGTGTGAAAGTAGGTCCAAACCAGAACCAAAACCAGTACATTTTTAAGACTTGAAAAAGATTTAAACCATTCTGAAACCAGTACTAAAACGGAACTAACCTGACACTCAAGGCCAAAGCATGTGATCTAACTAGATCATGAATTATATTCTAAAAATGGACTAAACCAGTACAACTGCAAAGCCAGGTCAAAACCAAGACCAGGACTAAACCAGGTCTAAACTAGGTCCACACTCAAGTAGTACTAATATGCCACTGAAACTAATAATCATGACCAGAACAGCAAAATCAGGACTAACCCACGACTAACGACCCAAGAATATCAACATGATGCAACAGTCAGTGTTTTAGAAATCGGCTCTTCTTGAACCAGGATTAAACCAGGTCTAAATCAGGTCTTTAGGCACCCAGCTCGGACTACACTAGTACCTGAGGTCTATGAATTAAAGACCCAAACCAGAACTAAACCAGGTCTCTCTAGTTTCTCCACAGTTAAAGGTGCAGTATGTAACTTTTCTGAGAGAGGGTCGACCACTTGCTTGTCTCCATGTAGATGTTATTGCTTTGGAATGTTCCACAGTATGGCAATAAATGTTCCTATATCCATGGTGATAAGCAGATAATATAACAAGGCCACATTACAGATGCAAAATGCAAGATAGATAAGTTAAAGGTGCTATAAATACTGTTCTAAAATGCAAAAAACAGAACTAGTCCATTTTAAATGGTTTGAAGTGGTCCAAAGTGGTATTCCTTACTTACTTTATGTATTCCAAGCATCCTAATTATAAGCACAACACAACACTTCACAATGATGGTAAAGCTAACAACAACTAGCATGTTAACGCACACTTCCTGATTATCGATCAATAAAATGCTTTATAATTAGACGCAGACAGCACACAGATGACTTACTGTGACCTTGACAGCTGCATAATATATCTGTACTGGGGCAAGACAAATTTTGCTCAAGTACATGGGAATAATCTGGTTTTTAAATGCCATGCTGCGGAACATTTCAGGCAAACCAATAACACCTCAAGCAAGACAAGCAAGTGGCAGACCTTCCACTACAAAAGTTACACAGTGCATCTTTAACCAATACCAAACTAGTGTCTAAGCTAGCACTAAAGCATGATATATACTGGGGCACATCACATGAATTTGACAGTATTCAGTATTCTTGTAATAGGACCCCCCATCCCCCTCTCTCTCCCCCGGCTCCTGTCATAGAAAACAGGTGGAGCTGTAGCCGGCGTGTGGTCCCGAGCCAGCCGACAGCGCCGTATGGTAATGTCACCCTCCCCTCCACAGTTAATGGCTTTCCAGTCCTACGCTTGAGCTCCGTGGCTATTTCTGGAAGCAGGATTGGGCAATGATACAAGCGAGGGGGAATAGACCATCAACAACACGCTGGATAGGTCTAAACTGCGCAATACTTGTTTGTGTTGCGTTATGAGTAGGGCTGTTTGTTCATAATCATGTAATGACCTACTTTTAATTCCAAAACAATTTTTTTGTTTTTTGATTTGTGTCCAAGTAGTCTACCAATGTAGCTAGGCAGATGAAACTTTATGTTTTTGCTGCTGTGAAAATATATAGTACAGATAGTTACACTGATTTGTACTGCCTTAAAAACATGAAAAACAGAACGTCATTTTAAATAGTTTGCAGTAGTCTAAAGTTATTCCTCACTTAGCTTATGCATTCAGAGCGTCTGAATTATTCACCGCAATAAGTTTAGAAGTGCGTTTTACAGCTTTCAGAGACCAGAGCAGAGTTTTGCCGTCACAGTAAAGCTAACAACAACTAGCATGCCGCACTTCCTGATTATCGAACAATAAAAGGCTTTATAATTAAGACCAAGAGCTGCTTATACAAGATGGTGATGTTCTGGGGCAAGACACATTTTGCTCAAATATATGAGAAAAAAATCACGCACAGGCCCTTAAATATAGAAATATATATGATAGCATACATATGGTAGCCTACATGAAACAATTTCAGTTTTGGTTAGTTAGTAGACACATGTTTTCGTCCTCCCTTGGCTTAGTCTAGGAAAGCTAAATATTTTCTTTATGTCTAGATATATAGAACTACTAATGCTCTCATGTTGCCTAATGCTTTTTCTCAAGTAAGCAAACAAGTAGCCTACTTTACAATGAATAATATAAAAGAAGATACAACAAAAAGTGTTAGCCTACTACCTACAATGTCAGTGATGCTAGCTAGGGGTATGTAAAATTAGACAGTTTAGCATGCTAATGAGAGAGCATTTATTGGTTTGGCTAACAGGAGTGGCTAAGTGAGTATCAGGGTTATTGACACAGTTACTTTAGCTGTTGCTCACATGCCCATTTGAAACACATTAGCTGTTACTACAAGTCGCTAATGGGGTAAATGCACAGCCTTTGATTAAAGGAGTGTTCGCCTGATTAGGTAAAGGTTAGTTTGCATGACTCCTTTGGGAAATAGTGTCATTAAGGTGTTGAATTATACTCCAAAGTAATTGTTAGTTCCAAACAATAGAGCTTGGGATGCATAGAGATGCATTAACAAAAACAATACAAAAAGTATGGGTCACAACTGGCAAATAACTGAAAATTCTGCATTGTATGATGACACCATCCCTTTAAGGGCTGGGCAATATGGCCAAAAAATCTAGATTTTTTTGCACACACTGGGTGATTATGATTTTAATTGATTTTAATCAGAGAGACTGCTAGTCTTTCAAACAGGGGAAGCTCCATTTTATTTTATTTTATTTTTTTATTATTATTTACCGTTATTGATACAGGGAGAGGCCAATGATAATACCAATCATGAGCACGCTGTTTAAATATAGAACAATACAAACAAAAACAAACAAAATAAATAACTAAATGGGTCCAGGTGCAGGTGTGATTATAAATGTTTATCACCAGATCATTAAAGTGCATTAGTGGCACCAATATATTCAATTTTGCATGTCCTTAAAATGTATTCCATTTTTGGGAAGAAAAATAACCAAAACTTTTTTTTTTCCTTGTTCAATTCTGGTGCGGTCAGTTTTTAGATGTAGACAGTCATGAGATTTGTTTCTGTAATAAAATGATCATTTTAAACTGTTACATAATTCCGAGATATGTATTTTAAAGGATACATTTTCGTCAAGCCAAAACTCAAGATATTTATAGGTGGTGACTCTTTCACTCAATGTACCATTTAGTATATAAAGATAGGTAACACATCAATTAAATGTTTTTTTTAGGAAAAATCATATTTTTATTTATTATTTCGTTATTCGTTTCGTTATTATTAAAATCTTGCATACAAAACAGTATCATCTGCATATAAACGTATGAGGCTTTCACTTAAATTGCAACCGGTGGAATCAATAAATAGAACAAAAATTTAAAATAGCAGGCCCAAAATTGAGCCTTGGGGCACCCCTTTGCTTAAAGTTTAAAAATTTGTATTTAAACCCATTGATTTTAACCTTTGTTAGATAACTTTTGCATTTCTGATTCAAATTCTCCCAATTAAAACTTGAAAAAATATGCAAGTGCCGAAATACAAATAGCATAATCGATGTCTAATTAAATTAAATGAACCTAAACTAGTTGAAACTACTCAGGATTACGAATTCAACTCATTTTTACTTGTTTTTGCAGTGTATGGAACTTCAATGTATTACTGTCATGATTGTTTACAGCCTTAGCTAAACCTGCCAGGGATCCATTTCTCATCTTAACACTTGTTTTTGATTTCTTCCCCTGGCGACGCAGACTCTAGCACACCATTCAGATCCTGTTTGGACACTGCTTGGCAACCTCTCCACAGCTGGAAAAGCCAAGTGAGTAAAGGCTGAGGAATTCTAGACATCTCGCAAATAAAAAGCAAACTCGCAGGCAGACAGGCCATGACACAATTTCACTTTTAGCACTGAGCACACAAGCTATTTCAGATTCTGACAACTGCAGGACGATTAAATCTAAAAGGTGCACTATAGTGTTGTCACGATACAAACATTTCAAACTCGATTTTGAAGAATAAACTCGATACTCAATACCGTTTCCGATACCGCAATGATAATAAAAAACAATCTTTATTTAGACGATAGAATGTGATTTACAACATTAAATAATAGTACTTTCTTATATTACTATGTGGCCTTATATCTGTGTAATTCCTCAGTCGTCCATAGTGGTCCATGGTCTTATACTTGTTTTGATACAGCTCAAGATCATTCTAAAGCTATTCAGGAAAGGTTCATTTCTGTCCTGTGAATGTTTTTTTTAGTTTTTTTTTTTAGTATGAATACCTGATAAAATGAGTATCTAGAGTCGATACTAGTTTTAGTATCGATTTGTGTCTGATTTTGAATATTTTTTACAATGCTAGTGCACTATGTAACTTTTCTGGTGGGTTGTTTGCTATACCTGCTTATCTCCATGGAGATGTTCTTGCTCTGCTTGGAATGTTCTACTAAATATTGCTTTTATGGAATTAAAGTGTGTTATTACCAAAAAATACCCTAAGGTGCAATATGTAACGTCTTGCCATGAAAGGGGTTGCCTCTCCACAGATCTGACCTGTAAGTTGGCCTGGTGATGTCACCTGCTTGTATCCTTGGAGACAGAGAGGTGTAATGCCATACAGTGGAACATTCCATGTAAAGCAAAAACATATCCATGTAGAGCGTAGCCTAAGTGGAGGACTGTTCCACTGAAAAAAGTTACATAGTGCACCTTTAAAGAACAACTACATATGGACGTGTTATGTTAAAATAACTTTTTGTGTCATTTATGCTATTTTAATACACACTCATGTCCTGCTGATAGATTTTACCATAGACTGTATATATAAATGGACATTTATATATACCGGCTTCATCGACTCTGGCTCTAGTTTACTTTCTATTGAAAAACCATTGACCCTCCCTCCGCAACTGTTGCTGTCAGGATTGTCATTTTTTGTCTTAAAATGTTCATATTAATCCGCTCTACATGATCCTGGTATTTCCCTGTGGTCTCTCCCGTTAGCGTTAAGAATGCTGTCAATCCAACCTGTTGCTAAGCGTCTGCTTCCTGCTAAACGAGCGGTGTGGGCGGGAAAGGGTGTTACCTTCAACACCCTCGCTCCAGATTGGCTATTTGGTTGTTGGCAGTTGGCAGGTAATTTTGCTGCAAAATATGATTTTGAAATGAGATTGTAACGGCACATTTCAGCTAGAGCTAGTTTACTCAAGATATCCAAAAAAACCTTGGTATCTAATCTGTCACCAAAATGAAGCAAGACCTGGCTCTACAGTTTTTTTCAGATTTACTAAATGTATGCAATTTTATTTTTTATACACACACACACACACACACATACACAAAAACACATTGCACACATTGATCACTTACATTTATGTAGTTAACTGAATAAAAGGTTTCAAATGTACACCTCTTAATTCTCCTGCAGTGTCTCATGTTGTTTTATTGTATCATAAAGGTCAAAAAACTTTTCCAGTGATGTCAGTGGGGCCAAAAAATGTTGGATTCTGTTCTAGCAATAAAAGGCAGTAGAATGAATCCAGAATGCATCCTCTTTTTAGTGCTGGTCTTGCGGTGCGGGCGTGTCTGTCTCAAATGTAAACAAAGCATTTACACATCACTGATAGAGCATTTGCATGGGTACGAGCTGACCACTACTTTACATAAGAATACATTACCATTTAAGGGCATGCAAATGTGGACTTCCTCTGCTCTGTGTTAGCACTGCACACATGTTTGGGCTCAAAACAATAGGAAAACTTTGTGAATAATGAGTTACACACAGTAGTGGACTAATGGGAGTAGATTTCTAGTAAGTTCTTAGTCAATGTACCGCAATGAATTCCGAGCATTCTAATTATTCGCCGTAATGAGTTTGTAAGGGCTTGTCATAACTTTCAGAGAACAGAGCGGAGTTTTGCCGTCACGGTAACACTAACGACAACTAGCATGCTAACAGTGCACTTCCTGGTTCTTGGACAATAAGACACTACATATTTAGATGCAGACAGTACACAGCTGACTTATTTTGACCTCAAGAGCTACTTATACAATATATCTGAACTGGGGCAAACACTTAATTACCGTATTTTACGGACTATAAGTCACACTTTTTTTCATAGTTTGGCCAGGGGTGCGACTTATACTCAGATGCGATTTATATGTGAAATATATGTTTTTTTCTTCATTATTATGCATTTTTGGCTGGTGCGACTTATACTCCAGAAAATACGGTACATGAAAAAATAAAATAAAATTGCATACAGTTCCTTAAAATACTAAATAAGTAAAATATTGAAGATTACAGCATAAGATAATATATGACAGATATTTGTTCCATTTGCCATGTAACACAAAATATATGTTTTTTTAGATATATACTAGCAGACTGGGCCAGCTACAAATTCACAAGTTTGTCGAACTTAATTATTTTAACCACAAACTAGCAATATTATTATAATTATATTTGATAGAATAACCTACATTATATTTATATGTAAAGTCATT
Organism: Periophthalmodon schlosseri; assembly: GCA_000787095.1. Lineage (NCBI taxonomy): Eukaryota > Metazoa > Chordata > Actinopteri > Gobiiformes > Gobiidae > Periophthalmodon > Periophthalmodon schlosseri. The sequence continues at coordinate 34,022 of KN486990.1, read as the reverse complement.
TTCGGTGAAATTTAGTTAAATGCATTGTGATGAGATCTATCCATCAAATGATTTAGAAGTTTTCAACCCAAAGATCCCACAGGACCCCCCCCCGAATAATAATGTGGACTCATTCAAACGCAAATGTATGTTTTTCCTTTTCACTTTACATATAGGTCAAATACATTGAACTGAAAATAAGGGCTGCAGGCTCAATAGATTTTAAGAAGTAAAATTTGAGGTCACACAGTTCTATCTTTTAAAGGAGGAAGTAAATGTATGTAGCTCTCACAAACCCTTTGACACATTGTTATTATGCATGCATGAATGTTCAGCTTTTTTGAGCCAGAATTGAAAATGGGGCGGACAGCTAAAGTACTCAATAATAGAAGCGCTTACGGATATTACTTCTGGAGTTGCGATAGGTAAAATGCTATTATTAGCTCCATACAATGCACAGCGGTCTCAGTTAGTCATAAGTGCTGTTTTTACAATATACTCTGTGGGGAAAACACAAAATTCATAGCCTGGCCAGCGAGATGAGTTTTTGTGATATTTGAGAGTTCACAAATTCAAGAGAATCCATTTGGCCTGAATACCGCGGTTTTGATTGGGCCCGGTTAACTGGTGGTTCAGACCAATCATAGGGCAGAATTGTGGTTTGGGCGGAGCCAAAAGTGAAGCGCCCAAACGAACCAAAACAAACAACGCTAATGGATGTACTGCAGCCTATTTGAGCAGAAATACAGACCATTTTATTTTTGAAAAATGCCCACAGGGAAGCGCTTTGTGCATTTGTAGAGGGAGAGATGCCTGTGCGTTTCTCTCAGCAGGATTTAGCTAAAGTGAATCTCGGCTTGTTCTGCTGTTGTGCTTGGCTGGCAAATCCAGAATGACATCTCTTTGTATTTTTTATACGGAGGGATCGTATACAGAGTTTAGTGCTTTGTTCATTGATTCTGCAGAAATCCACTTTTTTCAGTCACCTGTGATATTTTTCTCCTTTCTTTTTTCCTCGTAGGCAGTCATATTTGTTTTGATACAAAGGAACCCTGCGTGCCCCTGATTGGCTAATCCTCCTGTCAATCGCGCCCAACTGAAAACAGGGAGATTCACCATTAACCAGACTCACATCTTCGTAAAGTATTGGAGAAGTGCATATTCTGGATGCAAGCAACTGTTGTGCTGCTTTGACCAATCAGCAATCAGACACTCAGTTCTGATTGCTGCACGTGTCAATCTGGTAGAAAATCCACCCATATACAACTTTAAAGTGGAATTCAAGTGCGCCACTTACTTTCTACCCATCTATCTTTTTCTCAAAGCTCCCTAAATGTCAGACAGATGTTTTGGCTGCCCCTCTGTTTTCACTTTTTCACATTTCCAAATTGCATACATTCCCTTGTGCAGTTCTTGTCGACCTCAGTACATTTGGTGCAGTGTTTTCATTTGTCAGCTCTCACCTAGGACTGCTGAGGTCATTGTTTAAGTGTATGTGTGAAGTGCCGTAGGTTTGTGTTAGATGGGCAGCAGAATTCTTCATAGGCAAAAGTCATGAATCAGCGCGAGTGGGCGACATAATGCAAATGCAGATTCATATGCTCTCAGCCATAAACAGTGATGCACATGGCAGAAAAAAATTACATGCAGGGACAAATGCAAATACATTTTTCATTCAAAGGATGTTTATTCATCTGCACTAAACTAAACTTTTAGGTTATTTAAATAAAGAAAAAAAGGAAAAGGGTGAAGAGGAGGAGTTTGGAGAGGCTGAAGAGGCTGATGGTTTTGCTGCTGCAGCGGAGATAGGATGAAGAAAAGTAATAGCTGAAGAAGGAGGGGAGAGAGAGTCCATTGGTTGAGAGGCAATGTAGCAGGCTGTGATTGGCTGAAATGAACAGGAAGTCCAGTCTTGCAGGTTGAATTCACACAGTGTCACAGTAAGTTGTTTGCCCACCATCTGAAGGGTAGGTGGTTCAGACCTGAGCCAAGCACATACTTTTGTTGCACTTCACTTACCTTGCCTCTATATGAATGTTTCCGCTAGTAAGTACTTGGTGGTCAGAGGGTGCAGGGATGCAAACTGGCAGCAGGGTCTGTCAGTCTGCCCCAGGGCAGCTATGGCTGCAAAAGTAGTTTACTTAGTAGTTTAGTTTATAAAGATTAAAAAATGCACAATATAAGTGGCTGTGAGTGTGTGGAAAACATAATACAATGTAGGTGTTTGTCAGAAACTGTATCAAGTTTAAATTTGAAGCACGTTCTCTTTCCTTATGTCCTTGAGCAGGACACTTTCTCCCACATTTCTCACTTGGTGGAAATTGGTGTTCACTGCTATTACTAGCTGTCGTCACTGCTCTCCCCCGCACACAGATGCATAAGGCTAGTCGTGTACTACTATTACTAGTAATAGTAATGGTCATACCGTCTTGTCAATGCCTAGTCTTGTCAGATCTTATAAGCTGAGCAGGTTGGGCCTGGTTAGTACATGGATGGGAGACCACAGCGGGGCAGCAGTGGCTCTAGGGGTGGGCCATGATGATTGGAAAGGCCGATGGCAGTCTGCCCCAGGGCAGCTCCATTGAGAATGGAGTAACTAAATAATGCACGGCCAAGTGCGTTAGCTGTTTTGAAAGGTTCTATAGAAATCCAATGCTTTATTAGTATAAGTCTAGTGTTTGTTGTGAGGAACCCAGGTGGAGTTGCTGTCGTCACTTCTCCCACACACAAACACACACACAGATGCTTAAGGCCAGTCTGGTGTGTACCGCCTGTGCCTGTCCATGTGGGAGCGGCTCAAGGCTTCACAGTGGGCGGCTTATGTAACGACATCAAGGCAAAGGCAAGGCTACAACAACACATAACACACTGTACAATGATTACTGATGCTATTGTCCAGTGAGGCTAAAACACAGGAGGCCCATGGGAAAAAAAAAAAAAAATACTCAAGAAAGGCTAGCAAATCTGAAATGCAAATAGGGCTGTGGGGTTGCAAAACAAGAAGGGTATGAAGAACCAGATAAATCAAAATAAATAAGGAGAAATCAAAACAGATTTTGAAATTCAAATTAAATTACATTTTTTAGCTTTCTTCCATGTTACAATGTTGTTCCCTCAAGAAAAAAACATGCCGTAAGAGGTTTTAGATGTCATCCATGTTCAAGTATTTTAGCAATTTTTGAACTCTCCTTATGGTTAGCTGTAAGATTCTGTGCAAGGCTCCGCCCACAAGCCTACGTCACCCATGCTCACACATGACAATTCTCCATAAATATACAAAAACATGACACAAAACTGTACACAACAACTTCACAAACCTGATGTGAAGTGCAGTAGTTTCATTAGTGGGATGCACGCTGTTGTGTTGCGATAATGCTCTGAAGGGGGAGGGACTTAACGCAAAGGGCAAAGGGAGGGGAGACTCAAAAGCGTCAGAGCGTCAAAAACAAAAGTGAAAATTCTTAGCAGTTAATACCCCATACAAGTAAAATACCCCCTTTTTAAAGATGCACTATGTAACCTTTCTTATCAGGGGTCAGGCATCTGCTTCTCTCTAAGGAGATGTTATTGCTTTGTTGTAATGTTCCACAGTAGCATTAAACACATCTCCACAAACCTGACTTTCGATGGAAATGTTGTTCTTTTGGCTATAATATTTTGCAGTATGACACAAAACCTATCTATGTCCTTGGAGATTGTTCCGAAGTATGGTTTTAAATTTCTGTTTCCATGGAGTCGAGCAGATATTGTGCCAACTTTCAGAAAGTTATATAGTGTTCTTTTAATTATATCTTATAAAAGGATTTTTTTTTTTTCTTGAATGGGCTCACCTCTCCACAGATTCGACCTGTACATTTGCCTGGTGTCGTCACCTGCTTGTGGAACATTCCAGGCAAAACCAATAATATCTCCATGAAGAAAACCAGGTGACTGAAGCCTCCACCAGAAAAGTTACATTGTGTACTTTTAAAGATAGAAAGGGTTTGCAGTCAGTCATATTTTGTACTGTCTAAGTCTTCAGTATGAGATAGTTCCCATATAAAAATGTCCCCTTCAATACTACATGAATGTTTTGCAGGTCTTCTGTTATTCTGGTCTAGTGTAACTTTACTACCACAACATCTAGACAACAACTACTAGAACTTACCTGGTTTAATCCCAGTTCAGACTTGAAATACCTGGTTTAGTTCAAGTTAAGACATGGATTAAGTTTGGTTTAGTTCTAGTTTAGACCTACCTGGCTTAGATATGGGTTAGTCTTGGTTTGGTTCTGATAGACATCTGATTTAGATCTTATTAAAACAGTGGTGGAAGGTAACGAAGTGCAAGTAGCAAAGTACAAATTTTAGGTATCTGTACTTTTACAGTGGATACTTTTTACTTTGACTTTAACTGCATTTGAGAGTAGATATCTGTACTTTCTACTCTTGAGCAAAAAAAATAAATAACACAAAATTCATAAGAAAAATTAATAAATGGATTTGTGTTGTTACTGTGACCAAAATATATATAATTTTTAATCAATATCACGGCATTTAACACTTTAACAACTTAACAACACTTGTGTGAAATACTTTTACTTTTTACTCTTAAAGTACATTTTTAAACAAGTTCTTTAACACTTTTTCTTAAGTAGAATTTTTCAAATGATACTTTTACTTTTACTGGAGTAACTTTTACCTCTGTACCTGTGTTTTTCTGTATTTCTTTTTAAGTAAATGGAGTACTTCATCCACCACTGGTTAAAAATAGTTTACTTCTGCTGTAGTATTCGTATAGACCGAGTTGAGACACTTGCATACTACCTTGTTTAGTCCTATGGTTCAGGCTCAAAATACCTGGTTTAGTTCAAGTTGAGACATGTTTTTATCCTGATTTAGTCTTGGTTTGAGAGTTTAGAGACCTATTGAAAGGGCTTGACCATGCAGCTATAATCATATTTTAGACTGAATAAATCTTGACCACAGAGTACGAGAAGTATAGTTCCTTATATAAAAGTGTCCTTAAATAGTGCATGGATGTCTTGCGGTGTGTTTGGGAGCATTCCTGTGTGTTCTGGTGTACTGTAACTCTATGAGAGCTTTGGGAATACTGGATCCGGGCCAGAGCCAGTTCTGTCTCTTTGTAGCACAGCGCACAGTCACACAATACAAACCAGTGATGTGAGCTGCTATGTTTAGTGACACACAGGCAGGGTTTAGATCTGGTTAAGGGCTGGTTTAGACCTGATTTAGTTCTGCTTGGTTTTGGTTGAGACTTGGTTCAGTTCTGGTTTACACCTCATTTGTCAATTTCTAGACAATTTTAGTATATTTTTCGGTTTATTTCTAAGTAAAGATTGATTTGTACTGATTAAGGCCTGGTATAGTTTATTATTTCTGACCAAGTTCTGTTCAGATTTCTTTCTTTTCTATCACACCTGGTTTTACAGTGTAGTATATTTTTCGGTTTATTTCTAAGTCAAGATTCATTTTTCTATCACACCTGGTTTTACAGTCCTGATTGGTCCTTGTTTAGACCATTTGTTTTCAGCTTTTATAGATTTTGTACCAAGTTTAGTTCTGGTCTAGTCGTGTTTTGGCATTGGGTCTGGTTACTTCTTGGATGGAAGTGGGGCGGCAGTGGCAAAAACTGTTGTTTAGGCAACACACTTAGGCAAGACACTTCACCCGCATTGCCTAGTATGAATCTGGTACGTGTGTGAGTGCGTTGGCGGTGGTTGGAGGGGCCGATGGCACAGCTTGGCAGGGTTGCTTCCATCAGTTTGCCCCAGGGCAGCTGTGGCTACAATAGACGCTTACCACCACGAGTACGGAGTGAATGAATAATACTCTGTAAAGCACTGTTGGTGTCATGAAAGCTGCTATATAAATCCACTGATTAATAGTTTAGTCATATTGAGACCTGTCTGGTTTCGTTCTAGTTCTGACAGGTTTTAATCTTGGTTTAGTCCTTCTTGATACTTTTGCATTTACCTGCTTTGATACCTTGGCATTTACCTGCTTTACACAGTCCTATTGAGCCATAGTAGTTTAGTCTTGGTGGTGGCATGTTGGCTGAATGGCTAACACTCTTGCCTCACGGTGAGAAGGTTCCATGTTCAATTCTCAGTCCGCCCAGGCCTTCCTGTGTGGAGTTTGAATTATCTCCCTATGAGTGGGTTTCATCCGAGCACTCCGGTTTCCCCCATCAACCCAAAACATGCCCCGTAGGTAAAATGCGCTAGCGAAGGTTCTCCTCTCCAAGATCTGGCGATGGGTCCCCGAGTGCTGCACTGTGGTGTGTCTAGTCTTCGTTTATTCCTAGTTGACAACTGGTATTCACCTGGTATAAACTTTGTTAAATCCTATTTGAGACCTGAGTATATACATCGTTTGTCTTGTTTTAGTCCTATTGAGTCCTGGTACTTGGTTTAGTCTTGGTTTAGTAATATTCAGACATGATTTACCTGGTCTAGACCTATTTTCGATCTGATTTTATCATGGTTTAATCCTGCTTAAGACCTGGCTTATATTTAGTTTAGTTCTAGTTGAGATTTACCTGTTTTAAATGGTCACATATGGTTATATATAGTCCTTTTCTACCTTCAAGTGTCTTGCCCGAGGACACAACAGCAGTATTCATCTGTGGGAGCTGGAGTCGTGAGTGTGTTGCCCATAGTCCAAGTTTAGACACGGTTTAGTCCTAGTTGAGACCTACTCCGTTTTGTCCTAGGTTATACATGATGAGTCCTGGTTTAGTTCTATTTGAAACATACTTTGTTTAGTCCTAGTTTAGACCTGGTTTAGACCTAGTTTAAATATACTTTAGCCTAGGTTTTGATTAGTTTAATGGTTTCTACCATTTACTGTGGAAAATCACAGTATATTGTCTAAAAAAAGAGTGTTTTATTATCATTGTGGTAGTAGTGTGGTTAGTATAGAAATCAAGTTTGAAATTTTAGTATCATGACAACACTAGTCCTAGGTGATGGTTTAGTCCTAGTTTAGACAGGGTTTAGTCCTGGTCCGTGGTCTCATCCTTCTTTAGTCCTCGTTCAGTCCTTATATTCACAAACAGAAAACACTATTAATCTGTCTGTCTCAGCTCTGGACAGTACATTGGACAGTGGACGTTGGACACGGGACTCTGCTGTGTTCTTCGGGGGCAGGTGCAGGGTGTCAGGTGAAACGGGTGACCTGCTTTTGAACACTGCGTTGTGCAATGGGAGACAGGGAGGTTTTGCTTTCCCAAACATCAGCGGCGTAAAGGAAACCAGGCCTTTCAAGATGGAGCTGGAAAAGACAAGCTCAGATTTCAGCTTGGGTTACAGAGTGTACAGTACAGAACACAGCGTATTCCATTTCATAAATAACACTGGGATGTATATAAACAGCATGGGAGCTATTCTAGGAAGTGGCAATATCCTAATTTTGTTTTATTTTTGGCGTAGTTTGGATAAACTCGTGGTTTTGTCGAACATTTAGGAGTGGTGTAGTTGTTGGCGGTTTAATCCCATTTCTGACTTTAGTGCGTGTTATGGTTGAATCCTTGAGCAAAACCCTTCACCCACTTTGTTCAGGGGCATGGGGACAAAAATCAGGCCCCCCACGATGGGAATCCTGTATTATTAGATCAACAACATGGGTTAAAATGTCAGATATGTATTAAAATAGGTTAGGGTTTGGGTTAAGTTTTGGCAAGTAGTGGCTATGGTTAAGGTTAGGATCAATTTCTAGGAAATGAATGTAAATCAATGTATTGTCCCCAAGAAGCATAGAAACCCAACGCGTATGTGTGTGTGAGAAACCGGAGCGGAAATTGGCAGCCACTTTTCTGTCAGCCCCAGGGCAGCTGTGTCTACAATAGTGGCTTAGAGTGAATGAATAAGGCAATGTAAAGCAACAAAAAAGTGTATAGATATCCCACAAAAAAGAAAGAAAGAACGCAGACACTGGGGGCAAGGTGGGTTAAGTGTCTTGCCCAAGGACACAATGACAGCATTCATCTGTGGGAGCTGGAGTTACACCGCCAACCTGTGTATCAGTGGATCTGATCGCTCAGCAAATGATGTTTACGTCAAGAGCGGGTTTCGAACCGCCAACCTTCGGATCAGTGGCCAAACTCTCTACCGACTGACCCTCACAGTTATCCCTGACTTATATCTGTCAAATGGACTGACTCTGATTTCACATTTCTGACATTTTGACTTATTCCCACGGCTACTGTCCTCCACACAAAGTACACGCAAACACACAGCGTATAATCAGTGTCTTTAGCTTCCTGCGATGGGGGTGAGTCGTGCGCTCTAAATCATGATACTTATGTTGTGGTCGCAGCCTGACTCCATATAAAGAACCGTCCTGTTTTGTGACATATTGAGTGTTCCTGCAGCATACCCCACCATTACAGTGTCTATTGTGCACTGCTGTCGGGCCGCTGTGAATACAACCAGCTGCTATGGTAGGGCGGGAGGAGCGGCCACCACATTTTGGTCAAGAGAAAACATTACATTTTCACCGGAGTCTTGCTGCAGTTTTAGGTTCCACAAAGCAGAAGTGTGTGAAAGAGAGTAGCTTCGAATGTCCCATATTGTCCACTATTCAAGCTAATTTTGGACACACTGAAGGCCCTGTACCTGTTTTTTTTTCCCATGCACTTGAGCAAAATGTGTCTTATCCCAGTACAGATATATTGCATAAGCATCTCTTGAGGTCCAAATATGTCCACTGCGTGCTGGCTGCATCTAATAATACAGTGTTTTATTGTTAGATAATCAAAAAGTGCGCTTAGCATGCTAGATGTTGTTAGTTTTTCCGTGACTGCGAAACTATGCTCTAGTGTCTGAGAGTTGTGAAAAGTGCTTTTAAACGCCGCGAATAATTAGGATGCCCAGAATGTATAAGGTGATTGAGGAATTTTTAATTTTTTTTATTAAGCATTACTCATGTATGTAGCCTAAGTGTCCCTGTTTGGAATATCACTAGAAGGCTACAGTTTATTTAGCAAGAAAAAAAAGCCACATTTAGTCATGGTAACACTGCAATGTGAAAATTATACAAGGACGTAGTGGCTTAGTGGGTTAACCAATCACCCTTAAACCAGAGGGTTATCTGTTCAATCCTTGCCAAACCCATATTGTGAGCAAGACATTTAGCCAAATTGTTCAGTCTAATTGCAATACGTAGGCCTGTAAACAGCTGGGTAGTACTCAATTACATTTACAGTAACTTTTTAAAGAAATTGTACTTTTCAGATTACTTTTCTAGCAAAATACTTTTACTCCTACTTGAGTATTTTTTTTTTATAGAAGTAACAGTACTCTTACTTGAGTAAAAGTTTTGGTTACTCTTCCCACTGTGAGTGAGACTACAAGTGACATAACATCTGTGTTTCTTGCACTGCTCCTTCAGATATAATTTAGTTTTCAAATTATTCAAATTATAAATCAGATGTTATGTCACAACAGTTAGTTTTTAGTTATTCTTACTTGAGTAGTAGTTTTCCCAAATACTTTGGCAGTCTTACTTGAGTAATGTCTTGGACAGCTACTTTGTACTTCTACTTGAGTAATATTATTTTGAAGCAACGTTACTCTTACTTGAGTACTCTTACTTGGCTACTCTACCCACCTGACCTCTGCCTATAAAAACAAAATCTTATTGTGTTTCCACTTATTTAATTAAAAAAAAAAAAAAAAAACAGCAAGAGAGAGAATATATAAAAAAACAATTTATGTTTATACCATTATTTAATAAAAAAAAAAAAAAAAAACAGCAAGAGAGAGAATATATATTGTCATATTCGTAACCAAATCTCAAAGCCAATTAAGGTGTTAATGACATCATTTTACCCAAGATGCCCTCTGTTTTGGCTTTAATATAGGCCATTTCCTGTGGGACTTCTCAACCTGTCAAATGGTTAGCTCTGTGCACTTAGCTGTCAGCCACACGTCAGCTAGCTAGTCTACCTGCGTGTCCATGAACCACTCCAGATGTCTTCTCCATTCCAGTAAATATAGCCATCTGACAGGCGCTTGTGTTCGATGCATGCTAACTTCAGAGCTAGCGTCGGAGTGTCTGCTGTATATATAGATGTGCTATTAGTATGGAGTGGACCATGTTTTTCTGCTTATTTATACTGTCGCTAAATATGATGCTAAAGGTTGGCTCGGTCAGTCCTGAATCAGATACGTACCTTGATTGTGCAGTGTCAGCTCTGTTCCTATGTTTGCTGAGCTGTGGGTCACGATTAATAGAAGATATATTGTGCTTTAGTTTGCTATATAGTTAGAATCTTTGACACCCGTGGATAATGATGTTGTATTTTGGACATTTTAAAATCACAGTATTGATCTAAACTGGCTTGATAAAAGAAACAAGTGACATCCGGGTTGGAAAATAGCAGAGCCCAATGAGGTGTTATCAACAGATTCTTGCTTGCTGCTTTAAGGTACATAAAGGCCATAAACATCATCACAACAAAATGCCACATGCTGTTGGCACCCCCTATGGATTATGCATTTGTGTCAAAATGGCTACACAATGCTGCCAAATCTCACATGTATCCCTAATTAAGAAAATAAAATTGTAGAACGAAATAAGTATGGAGCAGTGGGCGTGTACCGGTGGTGGTGAAAACGGGGGTAGATCGGCTCAATGACGTCCTTAATACAGGAGAGTAAAAATTACTAAAACATGCACAAATCACTTCAAAACAGAACAAGCCTATTTTGCACAATGTCTCCTTTACGTTCAGAGACACGCATGGTCAGCTGGGGTTAAAACAAACATGGCGGCTTATGAATAAAAAAGAAACTAAACACAAAGGACAGCGTGGATTTCTGCTGAATCAACCATCAAAACACCAAACTGTTATTTATCTCAGGTAAAAGAAGTTATAAATTTGGTTCTGAATGATACAAGAATTTTTGAGAGGAGATGTCTTCCGCATTTGACGCACTTGACGCGTTTGACTATAGTCTGGCTGGTCAGGCAAACATTTTGGTACAATAATTAAGTTTAGGGCTTTGTTGTGGGGTTAAGATTAGAGCCTCATTTTGGGGTTATGGTCAAGATTATAGGGGGTGGTTTTGAGATTTTGGTGAAAGTTAGGGCTTGGGTGATGATGTGTTATGGATTTACTTTCAAAAATATCTTTTAACTGTGAGAAAAAAGGACTGTGGGAACATAGGAACGCTCCCAATTGTGCTATACCAAGTTATCATCAATATAGACTAGAAGCTATGGGGACAAGTATGTGTGCAAGTTTCAAATGACAACAATAGTAACTTTGGGGTTGAAAAATGGTACCACTTTCTGAAGCTATTATGAAATAGAAAATCACTTTTATTTTTGCTGATTGAGAAGACATTGAACTTTTTGCCAGTTTTTTGTTTCATATGGCTAGGACTGGTAATTACAGAAGTATTAACCATAAACCAGGTCAACAAAACTGCAATCTGACAATTCCACCATAGAATTCTGACCAGTTCTCCAACTCAATTTTAAAGGAAAATTATATGGTGAATTTTCTGACACGCGCTCAAAGGAAGAATGACTTTGTACCCATTCCCAGCTCTATTTTCCCCTCTTTTAGCTAAGTGCTTTTATTATTCTCGGCCTTCCCAGCAGTGCAGGAGGAGAGTAATAGAAGGTTACATTTGCCAAAATAAATGCACTTATGAAAATGGGGAAATATGCTAAGTGGAATACGTGATCATATTTTGTATTATCCATTTTCAATTTACTCCGCAGCCTGGGCCTACACGCCACTTTTTCTTATATCATGCTAATTATATTAAAAACAATGATAATGAATTCATATAGCATTTTATTAGCTTGGCAAACTCCTTAAAGGTCCTGTATTACACAAAGTTGATTCTTGTGAGCTTTAAGACATGTTAGAATGTTATTACCTCTTCAAATACATACCTGGAGTTGTGTTTTGTTTCATTCACACATGTTTGAGGAATCCTGGTTTATTAGTCTGTCTATACCTCCAAAGCTCAAAATGCTCTGTTCCACCTTGTGATGTGATGAAGCAATAGTTTTCAAGTTAACAGCTACTTTTTACCTTTTGTTCAGTAGTGATTGGCAAACCCAGGGCTGAAATTATCCAAATGATTCTAGTGAAGGTGTATGGTGTTTAAAAACACAGTAGAGCATTTCCTGTATTACCACATGACATCACAAGGTGGAACAGAGTGTCAGTTTCAGAGAAGAACTCTTGTGTGTTTGTGTGTTAAACACGTGTGAATGAAACAAAACACAACTCCGGATATGTTTTAAATGAGGAAAACGGCTTTATAACATATATTTTAAAAACAGCGTAATATGGGCCCTTTAAAATGTTGTTATTCAATAATTAAAAGATGAACAACAGTTGTTCAGTCTCTCTACATTTTACATCAAAAACTGTCAAATTTCTTCCTTCAAAGTCTGAGCTCAGCTTCAAATCACATGCTCAATCTTGGTCGCGTTTAAAATTTGATTAATTGCACAGCCTTTCATTTCAAGCTGCAACATACATTATGCATACGCTAATGTACTAGTTGGGAACATTGCCTGATCATTCTCCTTACTGCAATAAGGTCAAATAATGTGATTGTTTTTCATAATATAGTATAAAAGTATTACACTTTTAGGGAGTAGGGGGAGAGTTTTGGAAAATGATCCATTATTTGGATCTCCCAGACTATCCCAGATTATTTAAACATAATGGACATGCTTCACTATAATAAGAAATCTACTTGGTATTGTATGATGTGTACAGCGTCCGCAAACATTTTCTTCAAGTGCGTTAGAGTAGGGGGTACACAATAGGTCATCAACAGTGTCAGGAGGTACAAAACAAAAAAAAAGTTTTGGAACCACTGGTCTATAATAATACCATCCATTAGTAAATAAACTCAATTTTATCTCCTGTCTCTAACTGACTTCTCCATCTGTTTTTACTCTCTCCTCTTTTCTGTCCTCTCTCCACTCACGTGCCGGGGCTGCTGCTGGTGCTGCTGACGTGTGCCGGAGCAGTGGAGACGGGCCAAGAACAACCTTAAATCAAACTGTTCTCCTTTCCCTAATGAAATGCACTCACACAGCCATACGAGAACAACATGTCCACCCCCATACGCCCTACATACACATACACACCCCCACACCATCTGAACAGCACTGGTGGAAGTGTATAGTAGAATACAATATTTTATTACCACTGCACAAGAGTTTATTTATAGGCTATACGGTGCACGTACTGTTGTGATGTCACTGGGAAAACAAAGGGCAAGACAGTCTCTTCAAAACCTGCTCCTATAACCTATGGGGTGCCCCAAGGGTCAATCCTGGGACCCTTTCTGTTCAGTCTCTACATGCTGTTGTTTGGCCGGTTCATACACAGCAATGATGTGTCCTACCACAACTATGCTGATGACACTCAGATCTATGCCTCACTGGCAGCAGGTGAATATGGACCAGTGGATTCACTGTATTCAGCAGATCAGTGTATGGAAAACTACTGTGTCAGCGGTCACCTCCAGTCTCTCTCTCTAAAATCTTCAAATCAGGTAAGAAATCTAGGGGTAGTAATGGACATGATCTGCTACATCAAATCAATAACATTTTTTTTTCTTTTTTACCCCCCCCCAAAAAACATTGTAAAAATCAAAGGTTTACTGTCAAAACCAGTCTTGGAGAGACTTATCCATGCATTTGTCTCCAGTAGGTTAGACTACTGTAACGGCCTGACACTGGCCTCAAAATCAAAGGTTTACTGTCAAAACCAGTCTTGGAGAGACTTATCCATGCATTTGTCTCCAGTAGGTTAGACTACTGTAACGGCCTGATCACTGGCCTCTCCAAATGAGCGTTAAGACAGCTTCAGTACATCTAGAACACTGCTGGTCGGGTCCTGACTAGAACCAGGAAGTACGAGCACATAAGTCCTGTGCTCAGGTCTCTGCACTGTCTTCCTGTTGCTCAGAGAATAGACTCTCCATGGCCTAGCAACAAAGTAAATCTCCGACTTGTTAGTGCCATATGAACCATCTCACACTCTGAGGACTTCAGGGACTGGTCTCCTGCTGGTGCCTAGAGTCAGGACTAAACATGGGGAATCAGTGTTTCAGTTTTATGCAGCTAAAACCTGGAACAGTCTTCCTAAAGATGTGAGACAGGCCTCTACTCTGACAATGTTTAAATCCAGGCTCCAAACGGTTCTGTTTAGCTGTGCATATGACACATGTTTTTATTCTGCACTCTTCTCTTTTAATGTTAATTTTATGCTAGTTAATTGTTTTGATTTGTTTGTATTGTGATTTTAATGTCTTTGTTATTCTGTAAAACACTTTGTGTATGAATTGTGCTATACAAATAAACTTGCCTTGCCTGCTTTCTCCAGCTAAACTCAGACAAGACTGAAGTCATCATCTTTGGCCCACAGAGACAAAATCTCTTGCTCCCTCAAAGCTTCAAATCAAGTTAGAAATCTAGTTGTTAAGGTAGTTTTAATATCAAAAATATGTATCGCAGTTTTAAACAAATACACATGGGATCAGAATGCAGTAGCAGAGTTCCAGGCCTGCTAAAGAATGCTCAGATTTCTCTATTCCTGGTTGTTTTCCAAAGAGTTGGCTCCTGCTTCAAAACAGCGCTCACAACATGTCCATCTGTTCTTTATTACTGCCTCCTCCCTTCCCCTTGGTCTACCTGACCAATATTAATAGAACGCTATGGTCATTTTGCTATACACTGCAAAAAACAAAAACAAGAATATCTACCAGAGTCAAAATTTAACTTGAATTTAGCCTAATCCATTTTTGTAGCTTGTAGTATTTTTCCTCAAATTTATCTGGTTAACTAGATTTTTTAAATTTCACTTAAGGATTTTAAATAATGACTTGCTATATGTAAGCAATACATAAGTGCACATTTTTATACCATATTGGCTAACAAGTTAGCTTGAAAATAGGTTATAAAACAAGTCAATAATCAAGTTTTATTGGTCAAATATTTCAGAACCAAAACATCTGTTAATAAGAATTCAGTGTTGATTTATTGACAGTTTCAAACATAACAGATTAGGAGTGCATTTTTCTTATGTCATTTTAGATCAATTTTAGAATAAAACAGATGAGAAAAAAATCATGAGTAAATAAAATCTCAAAACCACTCAAACAGAATTAACACAATTAATACCAAGTCATTTAAACTAATCCAGACATCCTTTACTTTTTGCAGTTTATCTCATCACTCTGGCTTGTAAGACGACCCTGTTGTTCTTTTTAGGCTATTACAAAGTGTACTTGAATCCTAACCTGCTCTACTCTAATCCAGGCATCTTCAAGTGAGCTGTGCAGGTCAGATTTCGGAGACAGCGCGTGACTTGACCTGGTAGGACCTGGCTGAGGTGTATCCATTTCTCCTCTCCTCTGCTCTGGTTGGAGATTTTGGCCAGTGTTGAAAGCGCACAGTGCTGCCAGTGATCCAGTGTGGTGATAGGCGGAACAGCGGGTAAGGTTGACATTTTGTGTTGACAAGTGGTGGAACACTAGGAGGAGGGAGGGTTTTGATAGTTTTTGTTTTTTTGGAACTGATAGCTTTGTAGAAAATGCAAAGAAGACTATGAAGTGATTTAATATAGTTTCACTGTATTTTATTTAGAAGCCAACACAAACAGAAGTAACTGAAGTTGAGTACAAAATTATTAAAGGCGTCTGTCATCTGCTTTTCTCACCTCAGATTAACAGAGTAAACCCTGTTAGTGCTTAGCTCATTGATTTTGCAAAAATGGTAAATGGCTAATGGTCACATTTATATATAGTGCTTTTCCACCTTCAAGGCACTTAAAACTCTTTACATCCAGGAACCACTCACCCATTCACACACACAGTCATACACCAATGTACGCAAACACTGAGGTAGGTTAAGTGTCTTGCCCACGGACACAATGACTGTGGATCTGACCGCTCTACCAATGATATTTAGGTCGAACCACCAACCTTCGGATCAGTGGCAAACACTCTTCTAATTTATCTCACCTCAGATTAACAGAGTTTAGGCTTGTTCAGCTTCCTGTGATTTTTTTTTTCCTTTACTTTTTTTCTGGTACAATGGACCATGCATGTCCCCGACTGACAGACTCACATCTTCGTAAAGTATTGAAGAAGTGTGTATTCTGGATCCCAGGCAAGTGGAACACTAGGAACTGATAGGTTGGTAGAAAATACAAAATATTGTGACCAAGAAGTGATATAATTGTATTATCTTTTATTTACAAGCCACTGCAAACTGAGAGTCACCTGTTTCTCTACATGGTCATATAACTGCTTTGCTTAATGGCATAAAGCTTATCTATCTTGCACTTAGTTTTTCAATGTTAGGTTTTACGGAATTATTGTACAGAACAAAATATATGAATATAAGAGAAACAGTGAGATTGGTCTAACAGGTATCCACACTTCAAACCCCGCCCCTGCAGCCAGGTGTTTGTAATCAGAAACACATGGGTATAATCAGAACAGTGCTGCGTGATGTCACGTAGTACTTAAAATTGCACTGGCCACTGGAGGCAGCACACACCAGTAAAAAGTAAGGCACTAAAATTGCCAAAAAATGACTACGGACAGTAGAGAGCAAAAGAAAAATTCACATTTGTCAACTGGACAGTCCAGTTCACTATAAGTGCAGTGTGGTTCAATAGACTTAGCTAACAATGAACCTAGCTAACAAACAGAAACTGTAAACAAAGAGGTGTGTTAGTTTCAGTGTAGCTAGCTCCTCGCTCCAGACAGATATAAGGCAGTATCCCACCATTTCTTTTGCTCTGGATCATACCTAGACGACTGAGGGATTTCACAGACATCTAGGAACAGTCGACAGTGCTATTAACACACCATAAACAGTTTAGTAGCAAAAGAAGTTGATTTAGTGTTCCAATTTAAATCTCATTTGCCCTACTTCACAATCACCCATAGTCCTTTTGAAGCCAATTTAGCAGAAAACGGGACCTTTAAGTAAGAATGTATTTAAGTGACAAAGCTGCTGCTCCACTTTTCCTCCCCTCACTAACTGTAAGATAATCCAGAATCTCTCCACTCTCCCTGGGGCTAACTGCTAATAAATCTGGGTGCTATTTCACTGAGGCGCGTGGGAACCTTCAGTACAAGACAGGAGTGCCACTGAGCCCCAATTACTGTGAAACTGCTCCCATTCTACCTCTGCTTAAAAGTATAATGTGTCAGCCAGGGACGCTATGAAGGACAGTTAGAACAATGGTAAAATAGCCTTCTTAAAATACTTTGGGTTTGTTTTGGACATAGTAAGGTAATACTCAGATTGGCCTGCTAATCAAACCTAAAACTAATATTGAGGCTAGATAATGACTTGAGCAGATATTGACAACTACAAATGTTACTCTTGAAACGTACAATGACCACATATTATGTTTACTATTCTATCCATTTTAGATACAAATGGAACACATCAAATATATGAATGGAATATGGAGTTTATGTTTTGTTTACTACATTCCATATGTGTCCATTCATAGTCTCGATGTCTTCAGTGACAGTCAATAATGTAAATAATCATGATAAAAAGAAACAACATAAATGAAAAAGTGTGTCCAGACTTTTGACTGGCATTGTAAACGTGACTATATTTCTTTATTAAGTCTTATTTAAAGGATATTATGCAAAATTGACTTTTTGAGTTTTTAACCATTTTATATTGTTGTCCTATTAATTCAAAGTCATCTTATCTGAGCGCAACTGCTTTGTTTGCAATTTGCCTGGATTGTTGCGTCACAGGTAAAAATCTGTACTTGTCCTGTCCAAGTTAATAAACCATCGCAGGACTTCTTCTGTGGTTAAACTGTGATCACAATGAATGCATGGCTCTATTAGCATAGCATTCACTGGAATTCATTTACTTCCATTGTTCATTCCCATTGTTCATAGCTCTAACACCTAAATGCCCCATTGGACATGTAGGGGTAGTTTAGTGTGTTTTCCAGATGTAAACATTATCTCAAGTTAAAAAATGTGAGATATTAATTCCAAGGTGACCACAAGCATGTTAACAAGGGAAATAAAGCCAGAAGAATGCATTACATGTGCTCTTTAAAACGTACATTGGCTTGATATTACCAAGGATGCTCAACTGAATTTTAAAACTACAAATGCATCTGTTACCTTTAGTGCTTTGGTAATATCACAATATATCCCTGAAGAGATTTTGCACCGCTATCCAACCCTCCTGTGCAGTGTGCCGATGGGGTCATTGAGCAGTGGTCAGCAGGATCATTAGCTCCAGGGGACAGGGCTGACCGGGACGTCCCATGTGCCACAGAGGGGACATCAGTCTTCTGAATGGGGCAGGAGCAGTCATGTGGTCTGAGGTCATTCAAGGTGACCGCTGGAGGAGCCGAACGCCCCGCCCACACACACGCTCATAATAGAAGAATGTCCTATTGTTAAAATGACAGTAATTGGTACCAGTAGAGTTATAGTTAGTGATAGTACAGATGCCGTTAACCTTGATATATCCTTGGCATGAAAAATCCATACGAATGTTCAAATTAAAGAAAGATGGTTCATTGGAGGTACAGTTATGTTGTCGTTATTTTTGAACTGGTCATCCAAGTTTCCACAAAATTTGTATATTGTTCTTCAAACCCCTTTTTATTCATTATTTTTTTAAGAGGTGGTATTATGTAAAATTTTTGCTTTCTACCATGTAATAACCATGCACGACCCTATTCAAACCCTCCTTACGGTTTACCTGTAAGATTCTGTGCAATGCTCCGCCCACAAGCTTACGTCACCCATGCTCCCACACGGCAGTTCTATATAAATATACAAAAGCTTGATACAAACCTACACAACAACTTGACAAACCTGATGCAATGTGTAGTAGTTGCATTAGCTGGATGCACACTGATTTCGTTGTTATAGCGCTGTGAAGGGGGAGTGACTTAGCGCGAGGAGCAAAGGGAGGGGAGACTCAGAGCGTCAAAAACGAAAGTGAATAAAACATGTTAGTACGTTGTTTTCAGCCAATATATCATTTTCAAAACAATAAAAGGTAATATGGTGATCTAAATGTGCTACGTGTTAGCAGTTAATAACCCATAGAAGTAAATGTCTGTGTAGTCCCTCAGTTGTCCAGGTCTGATAATATGGTGATCTAAATGTGCTACGTGTTAGCAGTTAATAACCCATAGAAGTAAATGTCTGTGTAGTCCCTCAGTCGTCCAGGTCTGATCCATAGTAAAAGACGAAGTCTAAATCTGTCAACTGGACAAATCGTTGTAGGAGTGCAGTCTTTCCGCTCCTCATCCAAGCCGCTTCTTCAGTTCAGAACTGAAGAAGTGGCTTGGATGACTGTGTCTTTTGCCATAGAAGTAAAATATCAAATTTGATCCAAGACAAAACCAGGACCAAAACAAGTCTGATTTAGAATTAACCCCTCCAAGTATGTATTGTTTTGATCCTTGTTTAGTCCTGATGTGACTTGGTTCAGTCCTGTTCTAGTCTGGGTTTAGTCCAAGTTCAGACTCAGTTTTGTTGCGTTGTGTGTTTTACTCCTGTGAGATATTAACTGCTAATACAAACAAATGTAAATCACCATGTTAGCGTTCTTTTTTTTGAAAATGCTATATTCACAGAGAACAATGCATTAACATGTTTTAGAAGTTTCACTTTTGTTTTTAACGCTCTGCGTCTCCCCTCCCTTTGCTCCCTGCGCTAAGTCACTCCCCTTCAGAGCGCTATCACAACACAGTCAGCGTGCATCCTGCTACTGCACATCGCATCAGGTTTGTCAAGTGGTTGTGTACAGTTTTGTCCCCTGCTTTTGTATATCTATGGAGAATTGTCCAATTGTGTGGGAGCATGGGTGGCGTAGGCTTGTGGGTTGAGCATTGCACAGAATCTTACAGCTAACCATAAGAAGGGAGAGATCACTAAATTACTGAAACATGCATAGATGACATCTAAAACCTCTTCAGGCATGTTTTTGATTAGGGAACATTGTTATATATCCAACATTTGTGAACTTGGGTTATTACATGAAGTCATAACATAAACATAAATAGAACAATAGATATAGACAGATAGTGTTTAGGTCGTTTAGGTCAGAATATAGGATGATACAATCGTATATAGATAGATAGAGAGGGAGTGATAGAGAGTTCTACCAATAGAACAATAGAATGATAAAAAGAAAGATAGATACACCCATAGAACAGAAGGTAGAACAATGGATAGAACAGATAGAATAATAGATATATAGAACAATATATAGACAGAAAGGTAGAAAAAAAGTGATATGTATGTAACATGTAGTTTCTTCCAACACATCAATTTCTCAAAACAACCAATGAGTTTCAGAATGACCAAAAATCAGGCAGTTGCCATAGCAATTCAGAGAAAAGTCCTCAAAATGTTGCATATAACAGGAAGCTGAAACTCATGAAGACACCAGTGCACCACAAGCTTGACCACCCTCCATGAGTGCGCCCCACCACACAGCAGCTCTGCCCGGACAGTTATAATCAGAGTGCCGAGCTAAGCAGTGAAAGCACAGGAAGGCATCAGCAGGGGAGAGAGAGGGAGGGAGAGACAGAGAGACAGAGAGACAGAGAGAGAGGGAGAGAGCTCACGTTACACTGACATAAAGGGAAGTCTGGGTCAGCACGCTCACACACTGCCCCATGTGCACAGATACAGAGCTGCCAAAGGGCATTCTGATCAGCTCTTTTACTGCTAAAACAAGTTACTGACCGTTAGGGATGGTAAGTTTCATTTGTGTATTTAGAGTTGTGATTATACAGGCCATAATATAATGTAAGAACCACAACAATGAGATGCAAAAATTGTTATTTCAGTTTAGATTTTAGATGTATTTATTTAAAGGGAGAAAGCATATGACCATACACTGTAGAGACATTCAAAAACAGTAAACACATCACAACATTAGAGTAGAAAAAAACACGTAGGATCAGTGATCATAGACCTGGTTCCTTTTGAGCCAACGTTTCAGGTTCATTTTAAATGTGTTTAATGTGAGACCAGCTGGGGGGCGCTGTTCCAAACCTCTGTGCCTTTGACAGGACCTGTGACTGAAGGCTGTGCATCTCAGAGGAACTACACAGTCCACTTGGAGGCTCTGGTTACTCCATCACTTGTTCCAGATCTGAAATTAATAAAGTTTTTCAGAGGTGATGGAGAAAGTCCATGTAAACTTCTTATTATCAAAACTTAAGTTCTGAAGTATCAGGCAATGGTAAAAAGAATAAGGTTTCTTATTTAATATAATGTCAAGGCACATAACTGACTATTTTGTTTTTCACTCTCTAAATTGATGCCAACATGATGAAATGGCATGAGCAATAAATAAATAATAAATAAATAAATGTTTCAAATATTTTTATATAGTGATTCAGTTGATTTTTATTGTAGCCAGGTTTGTCATTGACCAATCTGTAATGCAATATTCAATGTGTGAGAAAACCATACAGTGAAGAAACATTTTAGCAGCATTTTCTTGCAATAATGATCTGATTTGTTTAAAATTATGAATCTTAAAATTTACAGTCCGATACATGCTAAAAAGTCAACCTAAATGTGAAGTGCTTTTTGATCTGGCTGTTTAGTTTTCACTTCAGGAAGTATGTTTGGACACAAGTATTAGTCAATATGAATAAAAGTCACATCTCAAAAGCTAAGCAGGGCTGGGCCTGGTTAGTGCTTGGATGGGAGACCACTGGGAATACCACCTGCCACAGTGGGGCGCCGGTGGCAAAAATTGTTGTGTCCTTAGGCAAGACAGTTGCTGTGCTTGTTCCTGTACACCCACATGCCTAGTATAAATGTAGTGTGTGTGAGTGTTGATCGTGGTCGGAGGAGACTATTCTGTCTGTTTATTCTATGAAACCAGAGTCCAGTAAAGACATGGTTGAAGAGAAGTCGTGTGCGTGCGTGTCTCCTTTTAGGACACAAATCTTGAAGTGAGATCTTTTTTATATTCTAAATTTACAATATAGTAAAAACAAAAAAAATAAACATGTGCTGCAGTAAATAAACAGCAGAATGAAACACTTTAGTACTTAGTTTGTATTCATAATGACTCACAGAAGTTATTTATTCAAATCTCTACAGCTCAAATCTGGTTGTAGTACAGAAATATGACTATGTTCTCAGTAGTGCAAAGAAAAAGATAAATACTGACCTCCCAAAATATTTTTCCATCTATCATATATTGAACGACAAGTCGATATAGTATTTGTCCTGACAGGCCTAGCTCCTTTCCCAACAGGTGACCCTGTTACACTGGAGCCGTGGTACATCTGGAAGCGCCTCTATCACTACTGCTGTTCAGGATGTGTTCATTACACGAAAACAGCCAGGGGCCAGTGGTCTTCGTTTAGATGATTTCTGGTAATTCTGTCCAGCTGGTTTCTTCAAACCAGGACCCCCAGTGTGCTTTGATATGTCTCAGAGCCGAGTGTGAAGCAGGGATAGAATCGATGTTCTTCACTGGAAATGGGTGTTTCTTCCCCTGCAGGCTGGTGGAGAGCTGATGCCTTTAAGAGTGGGTATTATGCAAAATCGACTTTTTTGGAGCTTTCCACCATGCTGTAATGTTGTTCCCTCACTGAAAACACGCCTGGAGAGGTTCTAAATGTCATCCATGTATGTTTAAGAAATCTAGCAGTCTCTCCCGCGCCCTATTCAAACCCTCCTTAAGGTTAGCAGTGAGATTCTGTCCAGTGCTCAGCCCACAACCCTATGTCAACCACGCTCCTTCATGACAATTTTCCATATATATACAAAAGCATGGTACAAAAAATACACTACAGCTTCACAAACGTAATGCGATGTGCAGTAGTTTGATTTGCAAAATGCACACTGATTGTTTCGTGATAGCGCTCTGAAGGGGGAGGGGGAGTCAAAAACGAAAATAAAATTTATTAAACATGTCAATACGCAAATATAGCATTTTCAAACAATGAAAGCTAACATGATCTAAATATGTTATGTGTTAGCAGTTAATATTCTATAAAAGTGTCTTTGGGTGTTGTTTGTGCATGAACGCGTTAGCTGAAGTATAAAGCTCCTGATTCACTGATCGATTCATGTCTGACTCACCAGTGGCCGTTCGCTCTGGGTGGGGATCAAAAGGACACTGTACTAGAAGCTACTGTAATGAGTTTCCTTCACCAGAGGGCAGCTGCTCCCTAAAAGATAAGGCGAATTAATGCTAACTTTTTACACATAAACAGATCTTTGCCTTCGGAGCGTAGTTACCGTCAATGTCAGGCATGTGCTTTTCATTTTTATTTCGCCTTCTCCCCACTTACCCTCTCAAAGTTGAGTGATTCATGTATATTTGAGTAATCTTTATATCGCTGTGTTTAAGACGTCACTGCTCCGATCAACCCCCGTTTCACCGCCAGCGGTGAACACCCACTGCTCTTAATCAGCGATACATGTAGGATTCGACAGCGTCACATAGTTATTTTGGTACAAATGAAAAAAAAAATCTGCTACTCGCTAGTGTGATGTGCAGCTATCCATAAGAGGCAGACAACTTTGCGGCTCTTTGTTGTGATGACGTGACGTTTACGTTAGCTGCCATTAGGCATCACCGTTTTCTAACACGGAAGTCAGCGGATTTGTTTCTTTTATTAAGTCAGTTTAGATCAATATTGCGATTTAAAATGTGCAAATTATAAAGTAATGATCCGCAGGTGTCATAGATTACAACTACATAGCAGACACAAGCACAATGGGTCTTACTTAAATTATTATTTGTAGAAGAGAGAACGTGAAAATGAACGTAAACTATTTTTTCAGCTGTTTGTAGTTCATTTTTCCCAAGCTTTGAGGAGACAAACAGAACAATGCATGGGATGGACAGAAGCCCCATGTGAATCTGTATGTGTTTGGAACATAGAGAATAAATGAGCCTAAAGGGGGAGGAATTCTATGACCCGACCCCATCAAGAGGAGACAACCCAATCTCACACGTAGGTTTCTGGACCTGACCCAACGAGGGGAGGAAGCGTCTGGGGAGGGAAACCTGTCCATCTCTACAGTCTACCATTTTCTATTTTCTATTTTATTTTTGCAATATATTTTTTAACTCAACCATTTCAGTTACAGAAACATTTTTTTAAAAGTACATGCTATAATGTACTACTGAAATTCTCAAAATAAAAACTTAACAGAGACAAAACCAGGACTAAATCAAAGTAATTTTTTTTTATTTCTAAAATCAGCTATTTAAAGGTCCTGTATTACCCAAAATGGATTCTTGTGAGAAAACATACCCGAGTTGTGTTTTGTTTCATTCACACATGTTTGAGTAATCCTGCAGTATTAGTCTACATCTCCAAAGTTCAAAATGCTCTGCTCCACCTTGTAATGTCATTAAGTAGTAGTTTTCAAGTTCAGCTGGCTTTTACCTTTTATTCAGTAGAGATTGGCAATTCCAGGGCTGAAATTATCCAAATGATTCTAGTGAAGGTGTCTGGAGTTTAAAAACACGGTGGAGCACTTCCTGTAGTACCACATGACATCACAAGGTGGAACAGAGTGTTTTCTTTTAGAGAGAAGAACTCTCCTAAATATGCAGGATTTGAGTGTTAAACATTTGTGAATGAAATAAAACACAACTCTGGGTATGTTTAGATGAGGAAACAACATTAGAACAGAACAGAAAGGCACAATATGGGCCCTTTAAAGAGCGAGTATTATGCAAAATCAACTTTTTTGGAGCTTTCTACCATGTTATATTGTTCCCTCATCAAAAACATGCTTGTAAGTGCAAGTGGTTTTATATGTGATAGAATAATCTAGCGATCTCTCCTGGGCCCTAGTCAAACACTCCTTATGTTTAGCAGTGCAATTCTCCATAAATATACAAAAGCAGGATACAAAACAATACACTACAACGTGACAAACCTGATGCGATGTGTAGTAGTTTCATTAACGAGATGCATGCCGATTGTAATGTGAACGTTCCGAAGGGGGAGTGACTTAGCATGGGGAGCAAAGGAAGCGGGGAGTTAATGTGAACGTTCCGAAGGGGGAGTGACTGGGGGAGCAAAGGGAGCGGGGAGTTCGCGTCAAAAACTAAACTGAAACTTGTTAAACATGTTAATACATTTTTTTCGGCAAATGTAGCATTTTCATAACAATAAAAGGTGACACGTTGATCTGCATGTTATGTGTTAGCAATTAATATTTTATTTATTTATCTATGTTAATACAAGAAGAGCCCAATGAGAGGACTCAGACTCTCCTTTTCATGAGTGCCCTGGTCAAATACAGAAAAATACAAAGAAAAAACAAGCAAAACAAATAAGTCCATAAGTCAGTTTAAGACATTTATAACAGGGGCAGGTGTGAGTATAAATGTTTGTCTCAAATTATTTAAGTTCATTTGTGGCATCAAAATATCCAGTTTTGCATGTCCTTGAAATATATTCCATTTTTGGCAGGCAAAACAGCCAGACAATCATCTCAGTTCTGGTGCGGCCAATTTTTAGACGCAGACAATCATGTGATCTTAAAAGTTCCTGTATCAAAGTTCAAGAAACAAGTGAGATATTCAGGCAATCTACAATGTAGACCCATAGCGATGGCCAGCCTACTTTTTCATAGAGTGAACAGTGATGGGTTTAAATTCATCACCTGATATGAAACGAAGGGCAGAGTGAAAGAGTTTAAAGGTTTAAAGTAGAGGCTGAAGTCTGCATGTAGATTATATCTCAATAATCAGAAGGAGATATAATGAGAAACAAAGGTTGCTTGAACAATTTCTTTTCTGTAATTCCATGGTATACAAAATTTGTTTCTATATATAGTAAAATGCCCTCTCTTTGACATATTCATAAAAAACAGTGTGTTTGTTATCAGATGGAGAACCTCGGCGTTATTTCGATATAGTTAGTTTGTTGTGATATCGATTATTGCGTCAGCCAATATTACAACATTGATACTTTTGCAATATATTTTCTACTTTGAAATGCTGCCATTTCCACACACTCTTTATACTCACACACATATTCTCTCTGTTATGGTGCATTATGTTTCCTGCTTTCATACAACTGCCACTATTAGTATTACAAAGCATGTGTTATGTAAAAGTTGATCCCGCGTCCCCGGATACGTGTCCCCCCTGCGGTGTGTTTGGGAGGAGTCTGAGGTCATTCTCTGTGGACTACAAAAGGCTCCGGTCTAAGGACTAGACCAGGTCCATACAAGAGGTCTTTGTGAGAGGCTGAGAGAAGAGCTCTGTGCTGCTTCACAATGGAACTGACACAATGCACATGCACAACAAGGCCACCATCAACATGCATGGATTACTTTAAAGAACACATATTGTGCTTGTGTCTGCTATATAGTTGTAATCTATGTGGATCGTCATGTCATAATTTGGACATTTTAAATCGCAATATTCATCTAAAACAACTTAATAAAAGAAACAAATCAGCTGACTTCCCAGTTGGAGCTGACGTCACCGTAAACGTCATGACAACAAAGAGCCGTCACCTCTCGTAGCTGCACATCACTCTAGCGAGCAGCGGGGTTTTTTTACATTTGCACCAAAATGACCGATTTAAGAAAATCTAATTGGAGAACGAAGCCAGTGCAGAGAAGTGGGCGTATGTCGGTGGTGGTGAAAACGGGAGTAGATCGGCAATATGGCGTCTCGAAAATAAGAGATTAAAGATTGCTCACATGTGCACTCCAGTCACTCCAAATACAGCTTCGTGGGTGTAAATGGTGGTACTACAAACACATTCTTGTTTATTTAAAGGTACCATCTGCAACTTTATGAGATGTTTTTTCACCAGTAGATGGCAATGAATCCTGTCTCCCCCCTCCCCTCACCTGGCCGTTGTTCAGGCTCATCTGTGCTGTTCTTCTGTCAGGCCAAAGCTGGCACACTATCAGACAGATGTTCTATGAGTATGTGCGTAGCCTCTACCTGCCCTCTACTTGCAGCTGAGTTCAGAAAGGGTGAGTTATGTGCTACATAATTGGTAGCTACATAGGCACATAATTAGAGCGGTGCATTATTTCATCTGTCAAGCGCCTAGTGCCCTCCATCAACATATGGGAATGCACACAGCTGTGATGTTTGTAATAAGACATTCACTTGGTCATGCGGCCTAGTATCACATATGAGAATCCACACTGGAGAAAGACCATACAGCTGTGCCCAGTGTGGGAAGGAATTTATCAGTCTATTGCACTCCATGTACATATGAGAATTCACACTGAACAGAAGCCATTTGAATGTGACCAGTGTGAGAAGGAATTTAAAACATCTTTTACCTTCCATCAACATATGAAAGTCCACAGTGGGCCAAAAAACATCTGTATCATGCAGCCTAGTACCATGTAGGGATGTAACAGTAACCAAAACATCTTCGAAAGTCTCACAACAATATCGTAGGCCATCACAATATATTGAATTCCAAATGTCTTTGCTTAAATTCATTGTTATGGTGCAGCAATAGCTAAAAAAAAGCAGAGGGAACTACATATATAAATGATTCTTAGCCCCCATTCAGTGAAAGAAATAACTGTTATTGAGCACTTTTAAATGTTAATTATTTGGATTATAACAGAACCAATGGCTTGTCAAGGCCTTTTATAAGAAAAGAGTAGCATATTCACAGTTTGGTTAGCCTCCACAAAATATTGCAATAAATACCGTACCATGAGATGCATACTGTGAATATCATATGGAGAGGATATGGTTACATCCCTAGTATCACGTATGAGAGTCCACACTGAAGAAAGACCATACAGCTGTGGAGAAAGACCATACAGCTGTGGAGAAAGACCATACAGCTGTGACGTTTGTAAGAAGACATTTTCTCAGCTGAGGTCTCCACATGTGATAGTCCACACTGTAGAGAAGAATGTGACCAATGTGGGAAAGCTTTCATTACATCAGCCGATCTCAACATACACATCCAGATTCAGACTGGGAAAAGACTAGATAAGTGTGGGAAGGCTTTTAGAACACCACAGTAACTCTTCAGTCATGACCGGACACATACAGAACTGTACAACTATGTGAGCGTGGGAGGGCTTACAGGTCTGTGAGGAACCATCCAAAACATGTACTTTGACAAAACCTGGTCATCTGAAGGTGCACCGTCTTGAACATTCTGAAGGAGAGAGGGCAGAGTTGTTGAAGCCAAATCATGTGATCCTACAATCAGACTAAAAAAGGTTGGAGATCAGGTTTCAGAGACTTCAAACTGCGGAGGTGAGCTCACTGTAGAACCATGTAGCACGGATGTCAAACCATGTGTGGCTTAATTCCCTTGTCCCACTACAAACTTTGATTTTGTGTTCTCTTGTGTGCTCTCACTCATGTAACCATGATCGGCCAATTATCCAGCTCTGTAATGTGCTACCCGGAAGCTACTGGTAGATGCAAGAGACAGTTAAACAAATGTTTGTGGCAGGAGCTGCCTGATATTGCCCAAGTGCCTCCAACAAGCTGTGTGTTGATGAAATAAAACAGTTCTTTCCTACGGCAAGCTAAGAAAGGTAGACATTTGTATTCTGTTTTATATTCTGCTTGCTGAGGACTGACTCTTGTGAGCAACCCCACAAACACTGGTTTATTTTCATGAATGTTGTAATAAAAGAAATAAAATAATAAAAGAAAGTGAAATTATTTTGTCATAACTATATTGTCATAATATCTGACATCCATGTTATATTTTAAACATTTGAATGATGTAAAATGACTTAAAAGAAACGAGTCCACTGACCTCCGTGCTGGAAAATTGCAGTGTCCAATGGGAGCCAGTGTTGCTCTAAACGCCATCGCAACAAAGTGCCGCATGCTGTCGGCGCCTCCTACAGATCACACATGCAAGTAGCACATTTGTTTTGACTTGTACCAAAATGGCTATGCGATGGGGCCTAAACCTACGTGTGTCACCAATTAAGAAAATAAAATTAGAGAGAACAAAGTAAGTACAGAGTAGTGGGTGTGTACCATAGACTGTATATATAAATGGACAAAGCTAACGTGCTAGCCACCGCTTTTCAAATCGGAAGTGAGCATGGACGCAAGTGGTTCCTTCAAGCTCTGGCTGCAATTGACTTCTACTGAAAAATGGTCGCCCCTCTCTCTGTAACTGCTGCTGTCAGGCTTGTCATTCTGACCTTAAAATGTTCGTATTAACCTATTCTATGTGATCCTGGGGTTTTTATTTCACTATTTTGTCCGTAAATCAAGATATGGACATTAACAACAGACCAATCCAGTTCCCGCTTCCCTAGAGGTCTCTCCTGCTAGCGTTAGCAACAGGTTGATTGACAGCCTCTTTGCTAACGCCTGTCCCTTACCAAACCAGTAGTACGGGCGTGTACAACAACACCCTTGCTGCTGATTGGCTCTTTGGTTTCACACTTGGATTTCCAAATATGGTGTCTGGTTGCAGATCAGACGCTATAACTGGGAGCCTCTCTGAGCTTCATTTGGTGCAACCGAACACTATGGGTGACGTCACACTCCCTTAGTCCACTTCTGTTATAGAGTCTACGGTGTGTACTGGTGGTGATGAATACG
The DNA here is from genome assembly GCA_000787095.1 of Periophthalmodon schlosseri. Lineage (NCBI taxonomy): Eukaryota > Metazoa > Chordata > Actinopteri > Gobiiformes > Gobiidae > Periophthalmodon > Periophthalmodon schlosseri. Next base: position 4,452 of record KN486990.1, on the reverse strand, counting down.
AGGTTAGATCAGAGCAATTCAATACTTGAATATGGAGAATGAAGATTACTCAAACATGCATAAATCACTCTAAATACAACTTAGAGAAGGTAAATGAGAAGGCAAAACAATTATGAAATGGCTAAAAGCTCTAAAAACTCAATTTTACTTTACAGGCCTCACTTAACAATTCATGTTGTAATGATGAGAACAAATCTGTATGAACTTCAAGAAAGGAGGTGAACATCTGTACGCCCAACACAAAAAATGTAGGGAATGCATAAACAGTATAGAGCAGGACACAAATGGGAAACTTGTTCATAGTCCATCATTTGAAGGCAGGCTAATGTTGTTTTACCCCCTGGTCAGGAAGAGGGCTCCTCAGGGGACCGTCATATGTCAATGATGAGGCTCTGGCTATAAACAGCAGTGTGTCAGGCCCCAGCAGCTGTCTGCATGTAAACAGTGCAGCAGGATGGTGTAAAATAGGGAGTGAGCGCAGAATGACAACAAGCCTGGAGGTAGTATGTGTATGTGCTGGTAACATGGGAGACACACCAAGCTGCTACTGTTGCTTTTTAAATGTTTTTTTTTTAGTATATTTAATTAAGGTCCTAGTGGACTTAGGTTGATCAAAACATGCTAAAATAAAAGCACAATAAACTGTGACAATTGTGTCCATGAAGGGTACTAACACTATCTGAATACAAATAAGCATCAAGCATAGCGTTCGGCTCCAGCCAAATGAAGCTCATCGAGGCTAACAGTTATAGAGGCGAATTAGAAGCTGAGTATCATAGCAACCAAAGAGCCAATCCGGAGCAATGCTTTTGAAGGCAACGCCCCCTCCCGCCTGCACCTCTGGCTTGGCAGGGGGCAGGCGCTTAGCAACTCTGTCAGTAAAACCTGTTGCTAACACTAGTAGGAGCAACCTTGGGGAAAGAAGGCACCTGTTTTTACTGTTATTGATTTTCATATCTTAATTTACAGATAAACTAGTGAAATAAAAACCCAGGATCATGTAGAGCAAGTTAATATGAACCTTTAAAGACCAAAATGACGAGTCTGAGAGCAGCAGTTACAGAGAGAAGGACGACGGTTTTTCAATAGAAAGTGAACTGGAGCTGAGTTGATGGAGCCAGGAGCACTCACATGCTCACTTGCTATTTGGAACGTGGGGGTTGGTAATGTCCATTTATATATACAGTCACAGATGCCATTTTAAGACCTTTACCACGATGTACTTCACAGGAGGAAACTTCTGTGTTTAGAAAAGTAGGTATTTATGTGTCAAAGCTAATGCTAACCTAATTTAAATCTCAAAATAGAACATAAAATCATTTTATAAAAACACATCTAAGAGATATTTTAACATCAATAATTAATTGTAATTTCAGTTAGCATTAACTTCAAGACACAAATACCTGCTTTACTAAACACAGAAGCTTCCTCCAGTGAAGTATGTACATTGTGGTATAAGTCTTAACATGCTGTCTTTGATTATCCATCTGAAACTTGCTGTCTGCGTCCAGATATTTAAATATTGATTTATCTTAGCGCGACTCTGCTAACTCCTTATACAGAATGCATGGAGCGTGAAAAGAGGATCCGCACTTTTGAGAGAACCAAAACTAGCCAGGCAGCAGCGTGAAAAGGGCCCTCTGTATATATCTATATAACATCATAGTGTTATTCAATCCAACAGTCTCCAGCAGGAGGCGCTTCCTCTGAGTCAGTGTGAGCAGATGATCCACCAGGGGAACAGGTCTGCAACTCACACACCATCTGCCCGAGCCCACCACACACACGCACGCATGCACACACACACACACATACACACACACACACCTGAGGTACACATATCATTGAGCACGGTTATTGCAGAAATGAAAACAAAGCGGTAATAATTAAAACAATTATCCCAGATCTTATTAATTTGAGTAAGTAAGATCTGGAAACACGAGTTGGGAGCTCCTTCTGTATTCAGATTGACAACACTAATTGTAAACAAGTCATTGACATTGTTTTGGTTATTGGGGATAATCAAAATTGCATTAGCTAACTTCATGTTTGATTACACAGATATGAAATAAGGACATACGTCTATTAAAAGACCCACATTACGCTATTATATTATAATGCTGTTTCCTCATCAAAAACAGACCTGGAGTTGTGTTTTGTTTTATTCACACATTGTTTAACACACAAACCCAACATATTTAAACTGAGTTCTTCTCTCAAGCGGAAAACACTCTGTTCCACCTTGTGATGTCATGTGGTAATACAGGAAGTGCTCCACTGTGTTTTTTAAACTCCACACACCTTCACTAGAATCATTTGGATAATTTCAGCCCAGGAACTGCCAATATCTACTGAACAAAAGGTAAAATGTAGCTGTTAACTTGAAAACTGCAGCTTCGTGACATCACAAGGTGGAACAGAGCATTTTGAGCTTTGAAGATTTCGACAGATTTAATGCAGCGTTACATGTGTGAATGAAACAAAACACAACTTCAGGTAAGTTTTTGATGAGGTCACAACATTCTAACATTGTTTAAAGTTCACAAGAGTCAATTATGCACAATATGGGACCTTTAAACCTTGATAATACTATATACATGCTATAAGAAAAACAAAACAAAACATATAAATGACATGGACCCGATAATGTGCCTCATGTGTGTTATCCAACTGTGAATATGGACGTTTGTTCAACAACAAACTGCCTATCAACTATAATAATTTTCTTCATTCAAAATTATAGGCATTTAAAGGTGCACTATGTAACTTTTCTACTGGGAGGTCCATCAGCCACATTTCAAATAGAGTTGCAAAACTGAGCAGTGCCTGTGGACTAATGAAGAGAGTGAGAGAGAAGAAGGGGCGGGGTCTTGGGATATAAGGAACAGTGTGATTGGTCTAACATGTATCCACACGTTAAACTACACCCCTTCAGCCAGGTTTTTGTAATCAGAAACACCTGGCTGTAATCAGGGCAGTTCTGCGTGATGTCATTCACTACGTGAAATTGCAGAGGACACTGGAAGCAGCACACACCTTTTTGACCAGAAAAGCTTTAAAATTGCCAAAAAATGACTTGGGACAGTAGACAATGCAATTAAAACACCATAAACACATTTTATTAGTGAAATAAAAAGTGGATTTAGTGTTTAGCCCCACTTTAATGTTGTAATGTCGTCTATAACTCAGTATTTGCAACCACCACTGCGGCATACCATCATTTTCCATAGACGGGGTTGACTCTATCTAATGAATATCTGCTCCAGGGGCAATGCAAACGCGGAACAGACGCTAGCGACTCACGGCAGACCGAAGAACGTCCCCGATGCCGTCAAGGACAAATATGATCACATTACCTGGCAACCCGCACATACGAACAGGGCAGCCGGCAAACGCATTACCGCTAATGTGGTTTTATAATAGCTCTGAGTCACAGCGAGGCCATCAAGGGAATGCGTATAGATTGAATACACACGCAAATCATTTGAATGTTTGTGGATATATGTGCTGTGCATTTCCAGGAGCATATGTTTACCCCTACGCGAGTAATATTGTCATTGAAGTAACAGCTCTCTTACTTGAGTAAATGTTTTGGCTTCTCTTCATGTGAGTAAGTCTAAAGTGACAAAAGCTTTATGTTGACAATATGAAAAGATTTGAACATTTGTGCTTCTTGCAGCTCCTTCAGATATGATTTAGTTTGTCTCATTTCTGTGTCTATCCTTTGAATAAAACTGTTTTTTATTTAATATTTTGTCCTTCAGATGACTAACTTCAAATTATAAATCAGATGTTACGTCCCAGCAGTTACTCTTTAAGTTACTCTTATTTGAGTAGTAGTTTTCGCAAATATTTTTTTACTCTTACTCGAGTAATTTCTTAATTTCTAGAACTACTAATTACTGCTTCTACTTGAGTAATATTATTTTGAAATAACGTTAGTCTTACTTGAGTACAATTTTAGGCTACTCTACTCACCTCTGCATAAGATATGAAAAAATATATATATACGAATATAAAAGAAACTCCCTAAATTGGTTGAAATGACTTGAACAGGCCCAACAGTTTTTAAAAGCGCACTATGTAACTTTTCTGGTGGGGGGTCTGCTACCTGCTTATCTCCATGTAGTTGTTATACAGGTTATATATGTTTTGATGGGAATGTTACAAAATATGGCATTAAAATGATCTTCTATTTTGTTGAGTTACACCTCTCCACAGACTTGACCTGTAACTTGGCGTGGTGGAGTCACCTGTTTGTCTACATGGAGATAGACACGTTTAATGCCATACTGTGAAATATTCCAAGCAAAGCAATAACAGACAGGCAGGTGCTGGACCTCCCCTACCCCCCCAATAGAAAATTAACATAGGATACATTTTGAATAAAATAATTATTAAAACGATGATCAAACATTCACCAAATGTGTAAAAAAAACAATTTAGCTAAAA
>KN486988.1:4267-53622 GCA_000787095.1 Periophthalmodon schlosseri | reverse complement strand
GTGTGTGGAGCTGCAGTTTAAAAAAAGATATATATATATATATATATATATATATACACATACACATACAGACATATATTTATTTCTTTTACTATTCCTTTACCATTTGGGTCTATGGGGCCGTTTTTAAAGTTAGCTACGAAACTCACTCACAGACACACTCCTGTAATGTTATATTAGGCTCTGTAGGTCTGGATCATAACTATGGTAACACAATATCAGTGAGGTATTGGCGTATACTGGTGAATTTATGGTAAATGTTAGTTAATGGAGCAAATTTCTAAAAAAATACACATACCATACACAACTTCTACTGCAATGTACTTCTACTGGTGATTATACAGTCATTACTACTAGTGGAAATTCTACTACTACTACTACTACTACTACTACTACTACTACTACTACTACTACTACTACTACTACTACTACTACACCACCAATTCTTCACTACTGCTACTACCAATTCTACTACTACTACTACTACCAATTCTACTAGTACTACTACTACTACTACTAGGCAAGGCAACTTTATTTGTATAGCACAATTTGTACACAATTAAATAATTCAAAGTGTTTTACAGAATAATCAAGACATTAAAATCGTAATACAACAAATCAAAACATAAATAATCATAGAATTAACATTAAAAGAGAAAAGTGCAGAATAAAAACCTTTCAGTCATATGCGCAGCTAAACAGAACCGTTTTGAGCCTGGATTTAAACATTGTCAAAGTAGAGGCCTGTCTCACATCTTCAGGAAGATTGTTCCAGGTTTTAGCTGCAGAAAACTGAAACGCTGATTCCCCATGTTTAGTCCTGACTCTGAGCACCAGCAGGAGGCGGGGACTAAACCAGGTTTAAACCAGGACTAAGCCAGCACTACAGCAGGAGGCCGGTCCCTGAAGTCCTCAGAGTGTGAGATGATTCATTTGGCACTAAAATGTCAAAGATGTACTTTGGTTCTAGGCCATGGAGAGACTTGTAACAAGCAGAGCTGCTTTAAAATCTATTCTCTGAGCCACAGGAGCCAGTGCAGAGACCTGAGCACAGGACTTATGTGCTTGTACTTCCTGGTTCTAGTCAGGACCCGGGCAGCAGCGTTCTGGATGTACTGCAGCTGTCTTAACGCTCGTTTGGAGAGGCCAGTGAACAGGCCGTTACAGTAGTCTAACCTACTGCAGACAAGTGCATGGATAAGTATCTCCAAGTCTGGTTTTGACAGTATATCTTTAATTTTTGCAATGTTTTTAGATGGTAAAAAGCTGCAGATGTTATTGATTTGATGTGGCTGTTAAAGTTCAAGTCTGAGTCCAGTATTACTCATAGATTTCTAGCCTGATTTGAAGGTTTTAGAGAGAGAGACTGGAGGTGATTGCTGACACTGTCTCTTTGTTTCTGTGGGCCAAAGACTATGACTTCAATCTTGTCTAAGTTTAGCTGGAGAAAGTTGTTTTGCATCCACACACTGATCTGTTGGATGCAGTGGCAGAGTGAATCCACTGGTCCATATTCACCTGCTGCCAGTGAGACTTAGATCTGAGTGTCATCTGCATAGTTGTGGTAGGACTCATTGTTGCTGCCTATTAACAACAGGGGTCCCAGGATTGACCCCTGGGGCACCCCACAGGTCAGGGACATTTTATCTAAGACACATTTTCCAATTTCAACAAAGTACTCCCTGTTTTCTAGATAAGACTTGAACCAGTTTAGTGCCGTACCAGAGAGGCCCACCCAGTCCTCTAGTCTCTGTAAGAGGATCCCATGATCGACAGTGTCAAAGGCAGAACTCAGATCCAACAGGATCAAGACTGAGACTTTTCCTGCATCAGTGTTCAGGCGGATGTCATTTGTCACTTTGATAAGAGCAGTCTCAGTGCTGTTCTGGGGTCTAAAACTGAACTGCAAAATGTCAAAGGAGTTGTTCATTTGGAGGAAGTTAGTAAGCTTTTGAAAAACCCATTTGAGATGGGTCAGTAATTGTTCAGTATTGTGGCATCAAGACTGCTCTTCTTTAGGAGAGGCTTGATAACCGCAGTTTACTACTAGTACTACTTCCACTACTACTACTGCTACTGCTGCTACTACTACTACTGCTACTACTACTACTGCTACTGCTACTACTACTTCTGCTACTACTACTACTACAATGACAATAGATTTTGTCTCATAGTTCAACCTTGTCTCAAACTCTTGAAGGGATTGGTGTGGCAGTACATATGAAGTGTCTTGCCCAATGACCCAACAGCAGAATGTCATAGCTCATGTATGTTAGTTCACTCCATGCAGCACAACAGTTTTCAGAGCCATAAGAACAACATGGATTTGGATAACAATATCAAAGGTCCTATCACTATATGACTAACAAGACTAACGCGGCATTGTGGAGTTTGGCACCTAAATATTCCACACTATGGCATTAAAACGTATACACGCAGATGACACCAACAGGCCAAGTTACAGGTCTGATCTGTACATACTTTTCAATTATCTAACAAATCCAGAATGATATTGTTCCACATTTTTTATACAGATTGATATCAGTCTGGTCCCCTCGTCCTCCGTTGCGTCCCAAGCCCGGTCAAATGTGATCGTCCAATCAGATTAGTTTTTGTCAGTGACACATGTGAAACAAAGGAGCTCATTGGTCACCTATGATTTACAAATAAAATCACATTTATCTCACCTCAGATTAACACAGTTTAGTGCTTCGCTCACTGAGTCTACAGAAATCCACCATGTTTTTACGCCTGTGAGATTTTTTTTTCCTTTATTTTTTGTGTGCGTCTCTGATTGGCCAAACCACCTGCCAATCACGCCCATCTGAAAACGGGGAGACTCACCGGTGACCAGGCCCACATCTTCGTATTGTATCGTGTGTATTCTGGATCCCAGGTAAACTTTTCAAGGTATGTCTTAACCAATAAAAACACCTGCAATTGAATGTATACGAAGAAGTTTAATGCCGTACTCTGATACATTCCAGACAAAGGAATAACATCTCCATGGACACAAACAAGTAGGCTACCTTTAACAACAACCAAACAATCAAATTCTCAATCAATCCTTTCCTCCTTTCTATCAAATCATACGTCTGTCTCTAATAGCTTCCTGTAGTACTTTGGAGTGCACCTAATACCATGAACATCTATGAATAGCCGATATTTTCTCGTAGCGTCTTTATTGGCTAGTATTTCCTGGCTCCTTTTATGTTTTGCCATTTGTCATCACCACAACAACTCAAATAAAATCACTGGGGAAAAAGAAACCCTCTCACCATTCACAGCATTTGCAGACGACATTAGACACGATTTCAATCCTGTTCGGTTTGCATCAGAAGTATTGCCTGTTTGGGATTTATTTGGTTTGAAAGCTTCGTAATTAAACTGCGTCACTGGCTCATGTTTCTCCATTGAAACTTTGGAGCATTTGAGGAGATCTGTCGCCGTGGTTATTAGCGGGCGATGATAGCTTGTTAGCTTTGGATTAAAATGCTAGCTAGCCACGTGTGCGCGCGCGTGTGTTGGGCGAAAGCTGAAAGGACGTAGCATTAGCGGATAGGTGACGTGAGCGGCTCTTTTGAAGCTGCGGGAAATAAATGGAGAAGTAGGATAGGATGGTAAGGTTCTTGTGGGATTAAAGGGGATTATTTTCAAGGACATCTTCAGTGCAGGACGAAATTGCAGTAAATGTAATGGTAATTTGAACAGATTATGCACTTTAGCTCCAAGATGGTGAAAATATTAGAAAACCGCTATGTTAAAGATGTACTGTGTAACTTTTCTGTTGGCTACCAGTGTGTTTACAATATCAAATTAACAGGTGATGTCGCAGGTCAGATCTGTGGAAAGGCAACCCCACTCATACTAGAAATAAATGGTAAACGGTCACATTTTTATATAGCGCTTTTCCACCTTCAAGACACTCAAAGCGCCTTACATCAAGAAACCACTCGCCCATTCACACACACACACACTAGAATCGCACCGTCAACCTGTGGGTCAATGGATTGGACCACTCAACCAATGATGTTTACGTCGAAAGCGGGATTCAAATTCCAACTTTCGGATCAGTGGATGAACGCTCTACCAACTGAGAGACTGTCAAGGTATTTTTAAGCAGTAAAACACCATTAACAACAAATTCTATCTCAAGTTTAAAACATTCTTGGCAAAGCATTAACATCTCTATATCCACATTAACATCTGGAGACAAGCAGGCGACAGACCTCACGATAGAAATGTTACATAGTGCACCTTTAATTTGGGAAAAAAAAAAAAAAAAGCGCATTTTGCCTCCAAGATGAGAAAGTTATTAAAAACTACCTCAGAATTGCACATAAATAAATTTACTCAAATCATGTCAATTATGAGCTAGCGCAGAATCTATGGCAGCCTGGAAGGGTCAAAATACAACAGCCTAAAAGAATACGTGCGGAAGTTGCAGTTAAGTCGCGCAATCCTTCAAAGGTTAAAACTAAGCTACGGCAGCCCCAAAGGATCAAACCTCATACTTAACTCACGGCCATGGATTAGACGAGAGATTTTGGCATTGATTTCACATGAACTGAACTGGAGTAATAAAGTGCACTGATGCAAATACATACAATTATCTTTATTACTAAACACATTGCTCCAACTGCAAAGTACGACCCCTAGCGGCAAAACATTGATATGCCCAAGGTTACGAAGAGGCATGTTTTTAAATTGAGTTCTCCGCAATTTGTTATTCAGTTCAATTGTGATTTGCATGAGCTACCTGTGTCAGTGATTTCCTATGGGAACTCCGCCTCCAGCAAATTTACTCCTGACCACCTAGAGGCGTTGTAATAGTTGTTTTTGGTGAATAATAATGCGTAAAAAATATATTAAAATGCTGCAAAAATGAAGCTAATTAAAAATAAAAGAAAAATACAAAATTGCAATGTTAGCTTTCAAATAAGGGTGATAATAAAGTGATATTTCTGCTGTATTTTTGCTTTTGCTTTGATTTTTTGATTTTGCCTTTGAACCTTGTACCTCAACCAAGATATTTACAGGCACATTTAGCACGTTTATGATGGGCTGCCATAATATTCCCATTAAAGAGAATTTTTGGAGCTTTCTACCATGTTATAACGTTGGTCCCTCATCAAAAACATGCCCGAAGTGGATTAGCCCTATTCGAACCCTCCTTAGAACGCGATTCTGCCCAAAGCTCCGCCCACGAGCCTACGTCACCCACGCTCCCACATGACAATTCTCCATAAATATACAAAAACATGATACAAAACGATCCATTACAACTTCACAAAACTGACGCGATGTGCAGTAGTTTCATTAGTGGAATAGACGTCGACTGTAAAGTGATAGCGCTCAGAACGGGGAGCGACTTAGCGCAGAGAGCAAAGGGAGGGGCGCCAAATACCCCCTCTTTACTAGTAGTGTTGCTATCACTATTGAAGGATGGGTCAAATGCAGAGGACACATTTCTGTTTGTGATCGTGTACAGTAAACATTAGCCAACGGAAAGTTTTGAATACGATTTTCAAGACTACGTTGTTTTCAGTGTAACATGGTAAGCTAAATATGTTATGTGTTAGCAGTTAATACCCCATAGAAGTAAAATATAAAAAATCAAGACTGAAACAGAAATCCGCATGAACCCTCTTAATTTCAATAATTGAGTATAAGGCATGAGACTTGTGTATGCCGTAGCCACGAGCGCTCCGTTAATAAGGCAGTGATTGAAATGATCAGAGGCGCTGTTGTTGAAAAGGCAGGAGGATTCGGGCTGGAGCTGAGGGCCTTTTGTGATGAGACAGACAAAAGCGAAACAACCAAAAGACATTTCACATTTCCACGTCTTTATTCACCATGACAGCTCTGCTCTCACTCACGGCAGAGCTAACAATCTACGGGCTTTTGAGACAGAAATACCAGTTTTAATACAAGCCACCGCTCCGACGTGATCTGTAGTGTAGGTGTGCGCTGTGTAACTTTTCTGGTGGAGGGTCCCTTACCTGCTAGTCTCCATGGAGATGCTATTGCTGTGCCTGCTGTAATGTTCCACGACATGGTAATAAACGTATCTATCGTTAAGGGTGTTTTTATGGCTCAAAAGTACCTTGAGAACATGTATTCTCTCTGGTCTGTATCTTGCTAGACAAGTTTAATGCAATACTGTGTGACATTCTAGGCAAAGCAATAACATCTCCATAAAGACCAGCAGGTGGCAGACTCTCCATCTGAAAAGTTACATAGAGACCTTTAAAATGTATGAAGTTTTATATGGAAGTTTAAGGTTCTATGTTACACAGAATTGACTCTTGTGAGATTTAAGCCATGTTGTAATGTTGTTACCTCCTCAAAAACACACCTGGAGTCGTGTTTTGTTTCATTCACACATGTTTGAGTAATGCTGCGTTATTAGTCCGCCTACCTCTCCAAAGATCAAACTGCTCTGTTCCACCTTGTGATGTCATGAAGCGGTAGTTTTCAAGTTAGCTCCTTTTACCTTTAGTTCAGTAGAGATCGGCAATTCCAGGACTGAAATCATCTAAATGATTCTAGTGAAGGCGTGTGGAGTTCTAAAAACACAGTGGAGCACTTCCTGTATTACCACATGACATCACAAGGTGGAACAAAGTGTTTTCCGTTTGAGAGAAGAACTCAGAACGCGTGTGAATGAAACAAAACACAACTCCGGGTATGTTTGTGATGAGGAAACAACATTATAACAGAGATCAGAAATAGAGAGTAATATGGGCCCATTAAGGAAGACCGCATTGCCAATATAGGGACATTTGTCATCTGCATTAGCGAGAAAGTTCATAGTTTGACTCCTGAGCCGTCCGTTCTTTCTATACAGATTTTGCATGTTTTCCCTGCGTTTAGGTTCCCTCTAGGCAATCTGGTTTCTCTGATTTTCTAATTATGACAAATTGCGCTTGCGATTGTATTCATTTCAAAACTCATCAGCAATGATCCAAATTTAATGAAATGGGAAATAACAATAGGGTTGCTCAAACTTCAAGAAGCACTAAAAAGTAATAGTACAGGTTTATTTTAAAGAACATGGACCACTATGGAACCTACCTGGACCCCTGTGGGATTACACAGATTTAAGGCCACATGGGAATGTAAAATTATCATTGTGGTATCAGAATCAGTATTGAGTATCAAGTCTATTCCTTAGTATCAAAATCGGGTTTGAAATTTTAGGATTGTGACAACATGACACCTGTGGATCATTATGTTATATTTTGGACATTTTAACATCGCAATTGATCTAAAAGGACTTAATAAAAAAACAAAAACAAAACAAGTCCGCGTAGGAAAATTGCGGTGCCCAGTGAGGTGTTAACGTCATCTGCTGCTGTCAGACTCGTCATTTTGGTCTTAAAATGTTCATATTAACCCGCTCTACGTGATTTTTATTTCGCTATTGTGTCCGTAACTCAAGATATGAACATTAATAACTCTTAATCTGAGTTTGCGATAAATAAAATGATAGATTAGATTAGCATGATGCAAATGTGCTGCTTTTGCAATATAATCTATTGGGGGAAAACACAATTTACTTCTATTAAATGAATGAAATCGTGTACTGCAGCTTTAATAAAACAGTACCATACTCTTATATAACGCTGTCTTGGGTTTTATTTACTCATACACTTGTACCTCTTTATGTGGCCTTCTCATATCCACAGAGAACAATTTAAAGCTGGGGATTTGGGCGGCTTGCGGTTTTAGAAAATCAAAAAAAATATATATATATGGACATGTAGGTCCTTCGGCGCGTTGGCTTAGTTAGACAGCGCCGCAGTGAGAGAGTGGACAGCACCTTGAGTTGAATACATTATAGAAGCATTAGATTAGGTTGTATTAGTGTGAGCAGTGCCCCAGAGGAGACCAGACCAGGGAGGATAAAGTGAAAGTTTGGACTGGCTTAAACAGATCTGTGTGAGCGGGTGGAATCTTAATAGGTGAAAATCTATACAGCAAGGAAAGGTGGGCGTATTAAAAGTTAGTAGTAAATCCAGGGTTTTCATAGGATTTGATTACTACTACTACTACTACTATTTTACTTAAAGGTCCTATATTACACAAAATGGACTCTTGTGAGCTCATGTTATAATGTTACCTCCTCAACAAGAGGAGGTAGTTGTGTTTTATTTCATTGGAGTTGTGTTTTGTTTCATTCACACGTTTTTATTATTACTCTGTCTACATCTCCAAAACTGAAAATGCTCTGTTCCACTCTGTGATGTCATGTAGTGTTAGTTAGTCAAGTTAACAGCTCCTTTTACCTTTTGTTCAGTGGAGATTGGACATTCCAGGGTTGAAATCATCCAAATGATTCTAGTGAAAGTGTATGGAGTTTAAAAACACAGTGGAGCACTTCCTGTATCACCGTAACATCACAAGGTGGAACCGAGTGTTCATTATCACCTTTTTTTTACTTTTTAAACCTTTTTACCCAACCCCCACTTTTGTTATTTTAGCCACCCCCATCTGAGTTCAGTATTATGGGCCTATAGAATGGTATAATGTCATCTAAAAACCCAGCAGAAGGCCACTTTGTGTATTTCATCACTGCTTTTACATAGAGTTGCAGAGGATTATGGGTAATTCAGAGCAAGGTTAGCCCAAAGAGGCCCATGGATAGCCCTTGAGTTAAAATGTGGATTCAAAAACTCCTCTCAGCAGTTTGAAAAGTGAGAGAACTCTGCCTACGTTTGCATTTGATCTGGAGCATAATAACTTAATAAGGTGACTGTAGACCTTAGACTGTATAAAGAAGTGGACTAAGTGAGTGTGACGTCACCCGCAGCGTTCTGCTCCAGCTAAATGAAGCTCATCGAGGCTAGAGCAGTTATAGGGTTTCCTAACACTTCCTATATCTAGTTCCGTATTTGGATTGTCCAGAATATAACATAATGATCCACGGGTGCCGTAGATTATCATTATATTGTAGTGTTACTCGATTTTGAAACTAAGGAACAGACTTGACACTCAGTACTGATTCTGATACCACGATGATGATAAAAAACACACTTTTTTTAGGAAGCAGAATGTGATTTTCAACATTAAATTAGTAAAATATCTTTTCTGTTCCCATGTGGCCTTATATCTGTGTAACCCCTCAGTCGTCCAGTAGGTTCCATAGTGGTCCATGGGTGTGTACTAGTCTTATGTGTCTTATACTTGTTCAGATACAGCTCAAGATCATTCTAAAGCTACTCAGGAAAGGTTCATTTCCGTCCTGTAAACGTGACTTTTTCAGTGTCGATACCTGCTCAAATGAGTATCTAGATTCGATATTAGTTTTAGTATTGATTAGTATCTGACTTTCAATACTTTTGACAACTGCTACTACTATATAGCAGACAAAAGCAAAATGTTTCTTCTTTAAAATGTGATATTCTCAAAGCCCAGTGGCCTACCTTGGTCTGGTACTTCTTCTTCCTGTCTGGCAGTAGGTAGATCTTGACGTAAGGGTCAGAGAAGCCGTTGGCGTCTTTGGCTGGCAGGTCCAGAGCTTTCAGTATCTTCACCACCAGCTGCTCCGTGCTAAAATAACAAACACAAGAACAGACAGGGAACTCCGTTAGACTCTGGGTCAAATTTACACCGCGTTGCCATGGAGACGGCCCACACAAAATGCCCCGCTCTGGGATGTATGAGCGAGAGTGTAGGAGGGCGAGGAGGTATCCGGCATGCTTAGAATGACAGAAGTTCACGGCGTTGCTCATTGTTTACAATACAGTACACGAGGAAGTGAATCAGGGCTTGTGGATTGGCTGAGACTGAATTAAAGTGAGAGGTGATGTGTTTGTTTTGCAGAAGGAAAAGGCTCGGCTCAAGAATAGAGTTTACTTCATGACGACAGAAACAGGAAGCATAACCGACCTGCTGAGTTAATCAACCCGCTCTGATCAAAACAATGTAAGACTTATGTTCTAACTTTCTTAAAGAGGGGATATTGGGGTATTAACTGCTAGCACAACACATGTTACTTTTCCTTTGCTCTCTGTGCTAAGTCACTCCCCCTTCAGAGCGCCATCACAACACAATCAGCTGCATGAAACTACTGCACATCACATCAGTTTTGTCAAGTTGCTGTGTACAGTTTTGCATCATGTTTTGTATATTTATGGAGAATTGTCGTGTGGGAGCATGGTTGACGTAGGCTTGTGGGCGGAGCCTTGTACAGAGTCTCACAGCTAACTGTAAGGAGGGTTCAAATAGAGCCCAGTTTTTGATGAGGGAACAACGTTATAACATGGGCAAAAAGAAGATTTTGCCTAATAACCCCTCTTTAAAACTATATGTAAGTCTTCTAGTGCAGGGTCTGCCACCTGCTTGTCTCCTCAGAGCAATTATTGCTTTGACTTAAATGTCATTAAACCTTTCTCAATGGAAAAGCAAGATGTCCAAGTTATATGTCAGATCTGTGAAAAGGTGAAATCGCTCAAAGTTAAAAGAATGCTTGTTTTTGACAATTAAACACCTGTAAATGAATGAATACACTGTGGAACATTCCAGGCAAAGAATACAATTCTATGGACACAAGCAGGTGACAAAACCCCCAGTAAAGTCACACAGTGCAAAAGTGTGAAAATACATTTAAAAGCATTTCTCTTTCAAAAAGGAATACGGCAGAAAATATTTGTTAAAATATTTATTTTGTATAGATTTTAGAGAGTCTCAAAAATAGTCAGAAGCAGAGAAACAAAAACAAACATGAAAATAAAAATCTGAAACTTTCTGGCCCCGGTCTTCACTGTAGACTGTAGCTACTAAAGTCACTCTTACACCTTTGTACATAGTTGAACAAAAAGCTATTTATTGCATAGACTGTATAAAGAAGTGGACTAAGTGAGTGTGACGTCACCCATAGGGTTCAGCTCTAGTCAAATGAAGCTCATCGAGGCTCGAGCAGTTATAGCGGCTAATTTGGAGCGAGATCCATTATGAAGCTCATCGAGGCTCGAGCAGTTATAGCGGCTAATTTGGAGCCGAGATCCATATTTGGAATTCCGACCACGAGTATCATAGCAACCAAAGAGCCAATCAGGAGCGAGGCTGTTGAAGGTAAGCTCTCTTTCCCGCCCACACCGCTTGTTTTAGCAGGGAGCAGGCGCTTAGCAACACTGTCAATCAAACCTGTTGCTAAAGCTAGCAAGCTGTTATTAAAGTTCATATCTTGAGTTAGCTACGTCCATTTATATATACTGTACTAAAGAAAAAGTTTGTAGATGTTTGATCAAAAAAGCTAGTTCACTGTTAGCCTGAACTCCAGTCTGGCTTTGGTCTGACCCGCTCCTCTGACATCTCAAAGTCACTATCATCAAAACTGTCATTTTCACAGCGTCAAGGACAGACTGTTCAGCTCCTCCCCGTGAATCTACAGAGCACGGCGCATAACCATGGAAACCAGAACACTATTAACGTCAACATTACCAGCTAAAAACAGTCGGAGCACGAACACAAAGGCTATGTCAAAAATGATATGTAAATAACTTGAAGGGACTCTGCCTGATTTCTTCCCATGGGTTTGAGCAAAATGTGTCTTGCCCCAGTAGAGATGTGTTGCATAAGCAGCTCTTGAGGTCAAAATAAGTCTGCTGTGTGCTGTCTGCATCTAATTAGAGAGCATTTTTATTGTGCGGTAATCAGGACGTGTGCGGTTAGCATGCTAGTTGTTACTAACTTTAGCATCTCTGTTGTGAAAAGACCACTGCACACAGTTTCAAAGTCCTGCATTACACAAAACTGACTCTTGTGACCTTTAAGTCATGTTATAATGTTCTTACCTCATCACAAACATACCTGGAGTTGTATTTTGTTTCATTCACACATGTTTGAGTAACCCTTTGTTTTACGTCTCCAAAGCTCAAAATGCTCTGTTTCACCTAGTGATGTCATGGAGTGGTAGTTTTCAAGTTAGCAGCTCCTTTTACCTTTAGTTCAGTAGAGATTGACAGGCCTGAAATCATCCCAATGATTCTAGTGAAGCTGTATGGAGTTTAAAAACACAGTGGAGCACTTCATGTATTACCACATGACATCACAAGGTGGAACGGAGTGTTTTCAGTTTGGGAGAAGAACTCTAAAGAAGAACCTAAATATGCAGGGTTTGTGTTTTAAACATGTGTGAATGAAACAAAACACAACTCCAGGTCTGTTTGTGATGAGGAAACAACATTATGGGTCCTTTAAAAAGAACAAGTTCTGTTTTTCACTTTTTTAAGACGGTAAAAATCAGGTACAGTGGCTTTAAGTAAATGTGAAGGACAAAATAATATAGATGCAAAAATGCGTCATGAATCTACAGAGTACAGCACGCAACCATGGAAACCAGACCGCTATTAACAACAGCTTTACCATCAGAGTATAGCTGGTTCAAAAGAGGAGCTCTAATAAGTATGTCAAAATAAGCTACGCTGCAAAAAATACCATCTAGAAGTATCTTAAAATACTTATTTAAAAGTCCACTTTACTTGGATGAGCCGCCACCTGCTCGTGTCCTTGGAGATGTTATTGTTTTGCTAGGAATGTTCCACAGTATTGCATTATACTGTATCTCTAGCAGGTGACGACACCGGGCCAAGTTACAGGTCAGGTCTGTGGAGAGGTGACCCCGCTCTCATTAAAATAAACAATAAAAAAGACCTGTCATCAAATAAACACAAGACAACTTTAATGCTATACTGTGGAACATTCCAGACAAAGCAATAATAACATCTCCACGGCAACAACATTAAATGCTACTGCGGTTCTGTTTGTTTTCTTTCTCATTCTGCATTTTCCCTCTCGATTAATCGGTTGATGGAGTCTTACTAAATTCATGATTCACAAGTTTAATCTGTCTTTATATAAATGCATAATATCCTAGTACTTTTTCTGTATCAAAAGTAGTTTTTGCATGAACTCCCCCTGCAGGTGTAGTCTTGTAAGTGCAGTTTGGGTGAGACACACAGAAATACTTTTGAGAGCTGACTCTAATCGATCAGCGCCGCAGGTCTTTAGTCAACCAAGAATGTCTTCAGTTGACTACAGCTCTAACATGAATACAGTACATTTATAATATGAGGTAAGTCAAATGATCTCGGCTTACTACATAAATAGATCTTCTTCACGAGTCAAATCAACATTCACCTTCTGAACTCAGCCATTTTGAGTCCTGTAGACAGATCCACTGATCCACAGGTTGGGGTTGTGATTTCAGCTCCCACAAATGAATATTACCCCCAGTGTCTGCGTACTCTGGTGTATGAATGTGTGTGTGAATGGGTGAATGGTTCCTTGATGTGAAGAGCTTTGACTGCCTTGAAGGTGGAAAAGCGCCATGTAAAAATGTGACCGTTTACCATTTAATACAACGATTTACTAGCCTTTGTTGACTCGAAATGTCTCATAATATTAAACTTGTGTTTTTAAGCCGTTCTGTTACAAAACACATTCGGATCATTTTTACTTTCTGCTGTTTGTGTTTAAAGGAAATAAGTTATGTTCTCAGTCTCTGCCATAGCATCGGTTTATATCGGGTATCGCGTATACCGTATTTTCCGGACTATAAGTCGCACTTTTTTCATTGTTTGGCCAACTTATACTCACATGCGATTTATATGTGAAATATATGTTTTTTTTCTTCATTATATGCATTTTCTGGCTGGTGCGACTTATACTCCAGAAAATACGGTACTTAAAGCCAAACTATCGGTATCGAAACAGAAAAACCTGGATCAGCGAGTCCCTACTTTGCTGTGTGTGACTTATGAGGACTTGTGATTTTGATTTGAGCCGACTGAACAGGAGCTGCTCTTTCATCGCTGATTTATTTAAACATGTTTGAGCGGAGAACGACTCGAGATCTGAGCCGACACAGACAGACGCAGACAGACGCAGGGCGAGTCAGGAGGATTCGGACTATAAACGTTTAGTGGGTTTGAGTAACACTTTTAAAACATGCCATAACCACATTAGAGCGATTAGGGTCACACTGGTTTGGGTAATATGCTTTTTTACAAGCAGCAATTAAATGCCACATGCCCACTGCTTTATGTGCTATTTCAAAGGCCTATATATTTTACGCTTTAACCTTTCAACCACTTTATAATGTCTCTTCATAAAAAAACATATGCAGCTTACCAATGTTGATGCTAGCAAAAATAGTTCTTAGTTTTAAACAAACAACTTTACTTTTCAATCCAGTTTGGGCATTTTGTATTTAAAGGTCCTATATTACACAAAATTAACTCTTGTGAGCGTTAAGTCATGTTATAATGTTGTTACGTCCTAAAAAACATACCTGGAGTTGTGTTTTGTTGTCTACATCTCCAAAGCTCTAAATGCTCTGTTTCACCTATATTTGACTACACAAATTCGAACTTTAATTCTGGCCCAAATCATAATATCAACCAAGAGTAGTAAAAGAAAAATTAAATTCTGTCAACTGGACAAAAAAGTTTTTTGAGACGTTTCGCTGCTCATCCAAGCGTCTTCTTCAGTTCTGGTCAGATTGCTGGTGCCATACTGGTGTGATAATAGGTGGCCATTAGGGGCCTGAACGATTAGGCAAAATATGACTCAGGCACAGTTCACACTCAGTGTAGCTCAATAGACCTTCCCAACCAACAGAAACTGTAAATAAACAGTGTTAGTTTCAGTGTAGTTAGCTCCTTCCTTCAGATAGATATGAGGCAGTGTCCACCAACAATCTGACCAGAACTGAAGAAGCGGCTTGGATGAGCGGCCAAACGTTTTCACTCAAAAAACGTTTTTGTCCAGTTACAGATGTGTTTTTTTTCTTTTACTATCAACAGTAGGGTTGTCAAAAGTATCAAAAATCGGATACTAATCAATATCAAAACTAGATCGGAAACAAAATACTTATTTGAGCAGACCGGACCACTAAGGAGCCTACCTGGACGACTGAGGGATTATGCAGATATAAGGCCACATGGGAATAGAAAAGAAAGTACTACCATTTAATGCTGAAAATCACATTGTATTGTCTAAAGAAAGAGTGTTTTTTACTATCATCGTGTTATCGGGATCAGTATTGAGTATCGAGTCTATTCGTTAAACCCTAACAGACAGTGACCATTTTTCAGCTTTGTCCTAAAAATATCCTCAAATCCTGAAACAGAGCGGGATAGCCTACGTCAGCAGTCCTCACAAACACACACGCATACACACGCACACACAATCTCACGCATCGTTTATTATGTATTTAATTAGCAGACGTAGACGAAGATGGCCAGGAGCGCTTTAATCAGGGCTCGTTAGCTTGTGTCGGCCCATGTTAGCCAATGTGTCAGCACTTCATTTGCAGCTACAACGCCAGACTGTGAACTTCGGGGTTAAGCAAGCAGAGACATGCTAACTGCGCTAACGATGCTAACAATGCTAACAGCGCTATCCCTACGCTATTGTAATAAGATTAGCGTGCTAGCATTTATGGTAAACATGTAAATCATATCCAATTAACAGATTTGATTAGTAGCTAACGTAACAAATTAGGGACGGGTGGAACAACAGGGAACCTTAATGGCGTGTGCGTGTTCTTCCTGTGTCACTGTGGCAGAGTGGTTATCCTGTCTCGTCTTCTCGGTGAGTGCGTTTACATGCGCACGCGTATCCCGGTTATGATCAGGATTTTTGAGTATCCTGGTTTTGTGTGCGTCCATGGAAACGCAGTATCCGGTACTGTATTCAGGATACCGTGGCACGTAGTATTTATCAACACCGGTGCCGTACTGAGCATGTGCGAACTGACGTAACCACAGACCGTGTATATAAATGGACATAGCTAACCTGTTAGCTGCTACGCTATGGGTGACGTCACACTCACTTAGTCCAGTTCTTTGTACAGTCTATGGACGTAACTGACGCTAAGAGGCGCAACTTTCCCAAAATGACTCAAACTTCTACCAGTAATAATATTCTATACCTAGAAACAAACTAAACAGTCTAATGTTTAATACAACCACATTTAACACCATGCTAACCTCTGTGCTAACCTCTTTGTACTACTCTTGGACTAAACTGATGCTGTGGGAGTCTGTAGTATTTTTCTACTGTTACTATTGTCTTTACTGAAGCTGTGAAGTGCTCCACACTCTTATGTTCTTATTTCAATCTACATCTTCTTTCTTTATTGTTAGAAACGCGCGAAAAAGCCTTAATTTAGCAAAGTCGCCGACATGTTTAGCTCCTCGCCATATCTGTGCCATAGTTGCCATGGTTACCACTCTAAAGATCCAGGATACTCTGATTGCGCATGTAAACGCACTCAGTAAGGAAGTTGCGGGTTAGACTCCTGGAGGTTGTGGGTTTGACTCCTGATCTCTCTGAGTGGAGTGTTCATGTTCTCTCTGTGTTACGGGTTACCGTGTCTCGTGTAAGAAAATTGAGCTGGAAGTAAGTTAAATTATTGAAATTGGTAAAAATATCAGGCAAAAATAAAATGAAAGTAGATTATTTTGTAGCCAGTGTTGCTAAAAATGTCCATATATAACCCAGTATAATGTTGCATTCAAATTAACTACAATAACAGGACCAGAAATGTATGAATCACTCCCAATTATCTCCACAGGACAAACATGGCTCTGTGTAATCAAAGGAAATCAGAGGACATGAAGAAATGTGCAGAGCGGAAGGCTGGAGGGAGGATGACACCGCCGCCTCATCACAAGGTATGTAGGAGAGAACAGAGAGAGGAAGAGAGGAAAGAGAGAGAGGGAGAGAGAGGAGAAGAGAGGAAGGGGGACGACGACACCGCTGCCTCAAAACAGGGTATGTATGAGAGAACAGCGAGAGGAAGAGAGGAAAGAGAGGGAGAGGAAGACACAGCTGCCCCATCACAAGGTATGTATGAGAGAACGGAGAGAGGAAGAGAGGAAAGAGAGTTATTTGAGAGGGAGATAGAGGATGACACCGTGCCTCATCACAAGAGAGAGAGAGAGAGAGAGAGGAAAAGAGGAAAGATAGAGAGAGAGAGGAGAGGAGAAGAGAGGAGGGGGGACGACGACACCGCTGCCTCAAAACAGGGTATGTATGAGAGAATGGAGAGAGGAAGAGAGGAAATAGAGAGAGAGGGAGAGAAAGGAGAAGAGAGGAGGGGGGACGACGAAACCGCTGCCTCAAAACAGGGTGTGTATGAGAGAACAGCGAGAGGAAGAGAGGAAAGAGGGGGAGAGAGGGGGAGGAAGACACAGCCGCCCCAGCACAAGGTATGTATGAGACGGAGAGAGGAAGAGAGGAAAGAGAGGGAGAGAGAGGAGTGTGTGTCTGTGGGGGGGGGGACAGTGAGGAGAGAAAGAGAGGAGAGAGACACATGAGGGGAGAAAGAGAGGAGAGAGACACATTTATTTTAATACAATCTAAATGTCAAGCTCACGTATTAATGGGATAAGACGGCGTAATGAGGTAATGCGATGAAAATACCATTGTTAAACCCGCCACACACTACAGGATTGTTCAGTCTTAAACAATATGTAAATGCGCAGCCCACAGACACGAGGAGAATCAGATGAGAAAAAACACAGCAGCGGGATATGGCAACGAAGAGACCGCACACCACAAGTTTTATGCCATACTGTGGAATATTATAGTAAAAAGAATATTTTAAGGACAAGCCTGCTCACGGTAAGGACGCGTGTATTTCTATGTATTCTATTTCTGGGGTAAAAAGCTAATAATGATCCAGTGATGCCTTGGCTTTGTGTAGTGCTTTTCATTGTTTTAATTTTTTCCCATTCACTCCATCCATCCATCCAGATCCATTAACCCACAGGTTGGCGGTGCGATTCCAGCTCCCACAAATGAATACTGTCGTTGCGTCCTTAGGCGAGACGCTTCATCCCCTCGCCCCCAGTGTCTGCGTACACTGGTGTATGAACGTGCGAGTGGTGCGAGTGGGTGAGTGGTGCCTTGAAGGTGGTAAATCACTGTATAAAAACGTGACCATTTACCATTTAACCCAGGGGTTTCCAAACTTTTTTCGTCAAAGGCCAAGTATCGAAACATAGACAAAGCGGAGGAACGATCGAGGGCCATAGACTCGTGGTAAAGTCAGCGAATAATTCAAATATGTGTTTTCATAAGAACAGAATGAGCCAGTAGACTTTTATTCATGCTTAGATCCTCAATAGGACACACTAAATAGTTGATATTGTCTTTATCAAGGCAGTAAAAAGTAAGCTTAAGATAATATGGGCCAATTCCCCGTGAAGCCTGAGGGCCAAGAAAAATGTATCTGAGGGTCGCGTTTGGTCCCCGGGGCCGTAGTTTGGACATGCCTGATCTACGCAGTACTCCTCCATACCCCATGCTACGCAATACTTTTTACAGTTTCTCGTTTTCTTCGTCACGTTGCAGATCCTGTTTCCTTCTCGCAGTTATTATCCCGAGTGTTTCACGTTGAGGCCGGTCTGAACGGTAATCCACAGTGACAGGGAGCGTATGTACAGAAATAGGCACAATCAACGCAAATCTGCAGCTCACAAATGGATCCAAATGACAGGATTTTTCCTTTTCAAGCCAGAAGTAATGTACGTACTTCTTGTATACGTACACGATAACACATTTTGAGGTACAATATTTTGGTGAATTTTGGTTGTAATGAATAAATGAAACACCTGAGTCATAGATTTAGTATAAAAAAGTTCACTACTAGTACACAGAAAAAGTACCACGACAAATATTGACCCCCAAAAGTATTCTAGTAGTAGTATCGTCCATCGTGACAGGCCTAGGTCCATGTGCTGGTGTAAAGACGCAGTGAACAAGAGGAGCCAGGTTGTCACGGCAAAAGGGATTCTAGGTCTGAGCAAGTTTGGGGGAAAAAAATAAAAATCTAACAGAAGTGTTTGTAACAATGGGTTCGTTGTGCTCGTAGGTGGGCGATGTTGACTGAAGTGAATCTTGGAGTAGATGCATATTTTTGTAATTCTGCTCTAACAATATCCACCCAGTATTAAGACAGTGCTACACATGCCTGTAAATGTCTTGATTTTTGTGCTGTGGCTGGGCAGAGTTAGATTTTTTTCAATACTAATAACTTCACGATACCTGCTTTTCGATATCGGTTCCTGAACAGTTCTTTTTCCGGTGTCTATTTTTAATGTTAAATACTTTTCACTACTTGAATTCCATTATAACTATCTAAAGTCATATTTTAAAACATAGTACTTAGCTACACAACGTCCAGTTATAACTCAAAACAAATGCACGTGCAAATGAATGAAATTTGGGGTCAATATTTATCGTGTGTACAGTTTCTTTGCACTACTGGGATTTTTTTTTTGTTTTTTTTGGCTAGTTGTGCTCGTAGGTGGGCGATGTTGACTGAAGTGAATCTTGGAGTAGATGCATATTTTTGTAATTCTGCTCTAACAATATCCACCCAGTATTAAGACAGTGCTACACATGCCTGTAAATGTCTTGATTTTTGTGCTGTGGCTGGGCAGAGTTAGATTTTTTTCAATACTAGTAACTTCACGATACCTGGTTTTCGATATTGGTTCCTGAACGGTTCTTTTTCCGGTGTCTATTTTTAATGTTAAATACTTTTCACTACTTGAATTCCATTATAACTATCTAAAGTCATATTTTAAAACATAGTACTTAGCTACACAACGTCCAGTTATAACTCAAAACAAATGCACGTGCAAATGAATGAAATTTGGGGTCAATATTTATCGTGTGTACAGTTTCTTTGCACTACTGGGATTTTTTTTTTTGTTATTTTTGGCTATATGATAAGATTTAAGCCATAAAAGGTTGAATGAATAACTTCTATGACTCATTACAGATGTAAACTAACGACTAGTGTTTCATTCTGCTGTTTATTTATTGCAGCTCATAATTTTTTATAATATTGTAGATTTAGAATAGCTTTTGTGGTTTAAATCTGCTCTTGGGTTTTTGTGTCAGTGGCATAAATTAGTTTCAATATTATCGTTTATCGTCTATATTTTACTACAGCGATATATCGAACTTGAAAATGTGTTATCGTGACAGATCTACCAGAGCGCTGCGGGGCACAGGCTTTTTGTTTGGATAAATAACTTTACTAGTGTGTGTTAGCATGCTAGTTGTTTATAGCTTTATCAAGCTAAAAGTGGTGAAAAGTGCTTATAAACTCATCGTGGTGAATAATTAGGATGCTCGGAATGCATAAGGTAAATGAGAAATAATTTTGGATCACTGCAAACAGTTTAAAATGAACTAGTTCTGTTTGTATGAATGAAAGAAAATCAGGTACAGCGCCGTTAACGTCCTTCAATGAGTCTAAATCACAGTTTTAACAACCTTCATACTGTTTGATTTATTATAACTTCAATAACCACTAACTGACATTTACCACTTATTAACTTGTGGTTCCTAAACTGAAATGTTACCATTACTATATATTACATGCAGCAGTGAGCATAAGTGCTGGTCACTGTGGTTTGACCCAGATGCCCTACAGTGTGTTCAGCTTAAGCCTCTTTGACCTTGAGTATTCCTCTCCATTCTGATTAGCACTAGCATTAGCTCCTCTTGTGCTCCTGACCTTTCACCTTAGGCTACGTTTCACTTCTGCTCTTGAAAATCCAAGAGAGCGTCAAAAATCTATGATATGATTATCTCCCAGACTCACTGCCCCCAAACCAAACTGTGTTTCCCCCAAACATCTTTTATATATTATCTATTTTACTATGTTTTTCATGTACATATAGGTTATTTGCATAGTGAATTTAATTAAAGCTCTATTTTCCTCATTATATATATTTATTCATTATAACAATTAATTATTACAATTTTATTATCTCCTTGTTACAACAATTATTTCAAAATTTTTGATCAATGATGTCCAAGTCATTTTGCTTGTGGATCAACATTTCTAAGGCTAATGCCCAACTTAAAGGTGCACTACGTAACATTTCTGGTGGGGAGTCTGCGTTTGCTCGTCTCCACGGAGATGCTATTGCTTGGTAAATGATCAGTGGTCACATTTTATATAGCTCTTTTCCACCTTCAAGGCTCAAAGCGCTTTACATCAAGGAACCACTCACCCATTCACACAAACACTCATACACCAGTGTACGCAGACACTGGGGGCGAGGTGGGTTAAGTGTCTTGCCCAAGGACCCAACAACAGCATTGATTTGTGGGAGCTGGAATTACACCGCTGCGTGTCAGTGGATCTGTCCGCTCAACCGATGATGTTTACGTCGGGAGCGGGATTCGAACCACCGACCTCTACCGACTGAGCTACTGTTGCCCCAGTTTTGCTGTGAATGTTCAAAACGCAATGACATTAAACATATCAATCTAGCAATTAAAGCCGTTCTTATTGCTAATAAAATCTCTTGAATCGCCTCTCCACAGATCTGACACTCTAGAGATGAAAAATCGGACTTTCGAGTAGCAAAAATTCTACGTAAACTTTTAGAAATGAGGCCTGTAACTTCGCTTGGAAGTGTCACTTGCTTATCTTCATGAGATCGAAAAATTTTATGCCATACTGTGGAACATTCCAAGCAAAACAACAACATCTCCACGGAGGGAAAAGTTCCATAGTGCACCTTTAATCCTAAGCCCATAACACTGTAAACTCTAGTTCTATATGAATATAATAAGGCAGAGGACTGCAGATGTGGAGGTGCCATTTGAAGCCGAGCCGTAGCAGTGAGTCCGTGGTCCTCTCCTGACGACGGCGCCGGGAGCTGGGCCTTATTCCCCCAGTGGAAATGTGTCAGATTTTAATGGGCTCGTCGATAGCGCAGCCAGGCCCCAGCGGAGCACCAGATTGACATTGTTACCGCGACGCTATCCTCCAAACAGCAGGGGGCCTCGCATTAATATCGCCCTGTTATCAGATTCTACGGCGAGCGACACACCGCTCCTCTGTCATGTTTACTTCACAAGTGTCTGTCAACTGCTCCTGTCTGCGGATCCCGGGCACTTTGGATTTTATAGTGCGTTCATACTACACATTAAAGCTGCACTATGGGACTTTTCTGGTGGAGGGTAAACGCCACCTGCTTGTATTACAGCGATATTACAGTTTTGCCCATATTACGTAATTTTCTGATCTATGTTACTATATAATCTTGTTTCCTCATCACAAACATATCTGGAGTTGTGTTTTCTTTCATTCACACATGTTTAACACACAAACCCTGCAAATTTAGTTAGTCTCTCAAACAGAAAGCTCTGTTCCACCTTGTGATGTCATGTGGTAATACAGGAAGTGTTTCACTGTGTTTTTAAACTCCATACACCTTCACTAGAATCATTTGGATAATTTCAGCCCTGGAATTGCCGGTTTCTAATGTACAAAAAGTAAAAGGTAGCTGTTAACTTGAAAACAACCACTACATGACATCACAAGGTGGAACAGAGCATTTTGAGCTTTGGAGATGTAGACAGACTAATAAAGAGTTACTCAAACATGAATGAAACAAAACACAACTCCAGGTACAATAAAACGCTTTCTAATTAGTTGCAGACAGAACACAGCAGACTTATTTTGACCTCAAGAGCTGCTTATACAATATTATAATTATTTACTAGGAGTTCGTTAGGGTCTTCATTAATTATGAGCCCAAACCATTCTTAATAAACTAATAACTATTACATTTTCTCCATGCTTTATTAAGGCCAATTAAAAAGTAGCGTGCCAATACTGAAAGATTTGCTGGCTTCCAAGTATCGGTTCAGTCGATATCCTGGTTGGACATATAAACTGATGCAAAAACTGGTTACTGGTTGTACTGGTTGTAGTTGGCCCAGAAGCTTCAGAATGTTTGAACTTTTATTTATACAAAGATGTTCTGTGGTTATTTGAGGGACATTTGGATCGGTTTTGTCTCATTTCATTTTTGTTCCAAGCAAATAAATGCTGTTTTCAGCCTCTGCGCCGGTATCGGTTGATATCGGCAGATACTTAAAGCTATGGCATCGAAATCGGCATTGGAACAGAAAAAGTTGGATCACTGGTGTACTTAGTGTTACCTATTCACTGAACAAGAACACATATTATATTGTTCCTTTCTGCCACTACAATCTACAGTCTCACCAAACCATTAGAGCCAGATTTGACTTCAAGTGCTGCAAAAATGTGTGAAAAAAAGCCACACTTAAATGGTTTTCGTGATTACCTAGCTCCCTGCCTGATTTGAGTCGCTCTCTATAACACGCTAGTCCGGCTGCTGTTTAAAGTGCCTGTATATTTATAATTCATGAGACCACTGGCTTTTTGCTCCCTTTCTTTCCCTGACCATCAGCACTTTTGGTTCTTTTGTAATACACTGACACGTCAGGCAGGCTACACAGTGAGAAGAAGCGGTCCAAGCTAACGTGGCTAACAGCGGCGCATATAAATCTAAAGCAAAGGCTAAGTCAGGCTAAGTCACAGCAGGAGAAGCACAAACGATACGAGCACAGACTCCAGTAGTGAAGGTGGAGGTGGGGGGCTTAAAATGCTGAGAACTGCAACACAAAAATATGTTTGTATCATAGGGTGACCAGACGTCCCTATTCGCCCGGGACAGTCCCAGTTTTGAGCCCAGTGCCCCTTGTCTCAGCCGATTTATACAAAACTATTGATGTGTCCCAGTTTTATACAAGAAATGTCCCAGGTGCCTCTATTTTTGACCAATCTGATCCCCACCAACAGCAAAGAGGGGAATATATTGTCATTTGTTTAGCTAAAATACAGAAAACAGTGCTTGAAAATGAGCATAATGCTGTGTTCAGACCGCGGTGTCAAAAACACGCTGGACACCTCTCGTTGGGACGCTTCTCGTTGGACGCCTCTCATTGGACACCGCTCTTGGGCGCTTCTCGCTGGACACCTCTCGTTGGACGCTTCTCGTTGGACGCCTCTCGTCGGACGCTTCTCTCGTTGGACATCTCTCATTGGACGCCTCTCTCGTTGGACACCTCTCGTTGGACGCCTCTCGTTGGATGCTTCTCGTTGGACGCCTCTCGTTGGACGCCTCTTGCTGGACACCTCTCGTTGGACGCCTCTCGTTGGACACCTCTCATTGGACGCTTCTCTCGTTGGACGCCTCTCGTTGGACGCCTTTGTATTTGAGTTCAGACAACTCCAACGCGTGTCCAGGGCGGATGTTGCGTTCCGGCGAGTCCCTTTGGATGTTTTTGTTTTCCCGGTCTCTTTGTGAAGCAGACGAGGTTGAGAGAGTGGCTGTAGTGTATTTATTACATAAAGCCCATCAACGGAGGCGACTCGGTGGCGGCGTGTCTGGGTCCAAGACTAGGACTTTAGGCTAGCCGGTGCGCCCAGCATAATTAAGTTGCCACTAGTTTGTAGCATGGGGTTTGTAGGTTTGTAGCTGATGTCTTTCTCCTTCTTCCAGATAAGGGTAGGCTTTGGTTGATGTGCCGCGTCAAACACGGGAAGTTCAGCTTTTTGACTCAAGTTCAAGTGCAGGATGGCCTAGACGCGTGTCCACCAGAGACTTTGCAAAGTCTATGTTCCATGCTCTTTTCACAGTTAGATTTATCCCAACTCAGGTTTGAATTTTGAAAATGTGGCCACCCTGTTCTATCACTACATGTTTATTTAACTGTTGTATTGGAGAAGCACGAAGTCCTTTTCACTTCTGATACTGACTGATTTTACATGGGCCTGAGCCTCACAATCAGGGCTTCATCTGAACCGGAACAAGCTGGAACAAGATCATATTTTTGTGAGCCCTAGGCTACGTCTCATCTCCTCCACTCCTTCTCTCCTCCATTCCTCCATTCCTCCACTCCTCCACTCCTCCACTCCTCCGTTCCTCATCTGCTCTGTTCGTCCTCTCTTCCGCTCCTTCTCTCCTCTTCTCCTCCGCTCCTCTTCTTCTCCACCCCTTCACTCCTCCTCTCCTCTGTTCCTCCTCCCTTCTGCTCCTCCAGCACAGAGCTGTCCTGCAGCTTGACCCCGCTCCACTGCCCCCTTCTGTGAGAGTGGTTCAGCCGCTGGCAACTCACTTTTTTAACGAGCCAAAGCGGCAGAATGGGATTATTTGTTGAGTTTGATGACGGAGAGCAGACGAGGACGTGAGGGAATCCCACATCGCAGCATTAGGACTAAATACAAGTCACACGCTTTAGGCTAATGGCCTCATGTGAACGGGCAGCTTTTCTACAACTTTTTTCCAATTACTGTAGATCAGTGTCAGGTTGAGCCGATACAAGGAGGGCTGCACTCTGATGCGGGGTCGGGGAGCGAGCGTGTGGGAGGGCATCCGTCAGACTGAGCATTGTAGCGTTGTAAACAGCCTTGTGTGAATGAGCACCTTTTGCACCCATCCAGATCTGTTCCAAACAGCAGCGGAGCCGATACGAGGCGCAGGCGAGGGAGGGCGAAGGTGTCGCGATTGAGCGCCTGGGAGTCAGAATGAATGAACATCCCAGGGCGACACATGTATAAAAACACACTCCGACAAATAAAATGGCCTTTTATATTATTTAGAACTGAGTGAGACACAAAGTTTTGACCTTGCGTGGACAGCGGTCCCAAAAACACTTTTGTTCCGGTGACTTCTGATTTACAAATGAAGCACTGCTCACAATACACAAGAGAGGATCAGAGTAACTTCTGTGGTTTTAAATTGAGCTATTTATTATAGTAACATTAGAATTATGAAGAACATGTTTAAAGTTCGACTCAGTCACATTAACCTGAGTATTTGTCAGTAGTGTTGTCATGATACTAAAATTTCAAACTCAATTTCGATAAGGAAAAGGCTTGACACTCAATACAGATTCCAATACCACGATGATAATAAAAACACTCTTTTTTCAGACAATAGAATGTGATTTTCAGGATTAAACGATAGTACTTTCTTTTCTATTCCCATGTGGCCTTATCTCTGTGTCCTGTGAATGAGACTTTTTTAGCATCGAAACCTGCTCAAATGAGTATCTTGTTTGATTACTATCTGATTTTCGATATTTTTGACAACTCTATTTTCCAGCCCTGTTTATGATTAACAGTTGTATCATATAAGACAAGCTAGAGTTTGTCTTGAATACTAAAGACCACATCCAGACAGAGAATTGTCATATAAATGTCACGGTGGTCTCCTGGTCTCAGCTGTTGTCTGGAGTTTGAACCGAGACTCAAACTTTGGACCAAAAACAGCCCTGATTTCCACGCGTCTGGAACGATCCCCGGGTACACAGGCCCCTCGTGACGTCCGCTGGCATCTCGTTGTTTCTTAGAAGTGAAAGCAAAACTACAGGAGCGGGTTCAACTCCGCGTGCACTGGTGTCAAGACTGTTCTGTGATTCAAACTGGCCCAAACGTAGCCGCACCTGCCCTGGGACAGACTCACTATAACGTGGCCACGAACAACCACGTCATTTTGGAAGCAATCGAGTTGGTTGGAGTGTGTTGCCCAAAGACACAGCAATATTAGGCGCGGGGCAGAGCAAGAAATGAACCTTCAGTCTTTTCATTTTAACAAGTTTCCAATTCGAGGTACGTTGCAAAAGTCTCAAAACCCACCAGCGTAAATCATAATTAATTTTATACTTGCACACAAAACTACTTTATAATTTTTGCTCTATAAAAATATATCTTCACTAACACATGTCCCCAAAGATGTAAACTTTTTTTTTTAATAACACCCAATTTTTTTTTTTTTTTTTTTTTATTTAACAGCGGTGCACTAAGCCAATAAGCTATATAAAATGTAGAAAATAGTAAAAGAAAGAACAAAAAAAACCAAAACACTGAACGAGAGGGTGTGTCCAAACCTTTGACTGGTAAAGTACATCTAAAACATTAGCTCATTTTAGCTGTGCAATAACATAACATTATCTAGCCTGGAGCACTTTACTGTCTACGGTCTATGTTGGCTATATTTGTTTCATGAGCTCTTCCAGTACGGTGTATCGGAGCAGACATCTCCAAATGGATTTCTGAAAACAGTGGTGGCATACAGTGTATAATGGAGGGAGATATCGACCCGGGGTTCAGTGACAGATATTTGAATGGGAGTCAATGGGGCAGGCGTCTTGGAACCAGACATAACACTGCTACATATGCACTAATGTAGCTTTTATTAGTCTGTGTTTAGATATAGAATAATTTTACAACGTCAACACACCACCCAAACATGATTACATTCAGTTATTACATAGATATATCTTTAAAAGGCCCATATTACGCTACTTCTGATCTATGTTCTAATGTTGTTTCCTCATCACAAACAGACCTGGAGTTGTGTTTTGTTTCATTCACACATGTTTAACACACAAACGCTGCATATTTAGGCTGAGTTCTTCTCTCAAACTGAAAACACTCTGCTCCACCTTGTGATGTCATGTGGTAATACAGGAAGTGCACCACTGTGTTTTGAAACTCCATACACCTTCACTAGAATCATTTGGTAATTTTCAGGCCTGGAATTGCCAATCTCCACTGAACTAAAGGTAAACGGTAGCTCTTAACTTGAAAACTACCGCTCCATGACATCACAAGGTGGAACACAGCATTTTGAGCTTTGGAGATGTAGACAGACTAATAATAAAGTGTTACTCAAACGTGTGTGAATGAAACAAAACACAACTCCAGGTATGTTTTTGAGGAGGTAACAACATTACAACATGTCTTAAAGCTCACAAGAGTTTTAAGCCATGTTTTGCGTAATATAGGACCTTTAACTTTTGGTTTATATGATCCTTTTTAGGGGCACAGCGAGACAAGCATTATGTAATTTTAAACATAATTTTAAACTTTAGCCAGTTAACTTGTGAAGTGAAGGCTACACAGCGCACTCATACAAAATTAATGAAATAGAATACATTGAATAATATGTAATAATTTAAAGGTGGCCTTGGATGTCCTATCAATGGATGAGAAGTTTTTTTACTAAAAGGTACATTACATAACTTTTTTGGTGCTTCTTGTCTCCATGGAGATGCCATTTCTTTGTCTGGAATGCTCCACAATATGGCATTAAACTTATTTATCTCCATGGAAACAAGCAGTTGATGCCACCAGGCCAAGTTAGAAGCCAGATCTGTGGAGATGAGACACTCAAAATAAGAATCTTTTTGCATGTTTTTCAAGGTATTATAAAAACAAATGTAATTGGTTAAATACAAGACGGATAAGTTTAGATACCCGTTTAAAAATGTACCTTAAAATAAAAATGTAGTAGAGTAGAAAGTACAGATACTGCTCTCAAATGTAGTGAAGTAAAAGTAAAAAGTATCCACTGTAAAATGTATTTAAGTAAAGTACACCTAAACACCTAAAAAATCTACTTAAATACAGTACTTTACTATTTATACTTTGTTACCTTCCACTACTGTTATTAACACATAAATCTCAAATCTAATCGAATTGAAATACTTTTCCCAAATCGTTCAACCTTAGCCGATGGCGTGAAATTACTTAAATACACATGGGATCACATCGTGTTCCTGGTTATTCAGCTAGCATAGCGTGTACTTCCTCGAATGCATGTGTGAGCAAACAGTTTGGTGTTGTCTTTAGCCTGTAGCGTGGACTTACTTGAATGCACATGGGATCAGATTGTGTTCCTGTTTATTCAGCTAGCGTAGCGTGTACTTTCTCGTTGTCTTTAGCCTGTAGCGTGGACTTACTTGAAGGCGTATCTGAGCAGGAAGCTGATTTTGCCACAGGTGTCTCCCAGTTTGCCCTCGGCTTGGTCTCCTTTGGGCCGGTACAGCTCGGGTTTGATCTGCCCTATGCTCGTGACCTGCTCCTTCTCCTCTCCGTGGAAGTCCGGACTGGAGAGCTGGTGAGTCATGGGTTTGGGCCTGAGACAAAATGTTGGAAAAAAAGAGACAGAAATTCAAAATGGTGTTTGAAAAATGGGACGCAGGGAGAGAAGAGAGAAGAGGAGAGTGCGGTTTTATGTGGCGTTCGGCGTGTGCCGCTTTTCAAACGATGTGGACACGACGCGGTGACGCCACGGCAACAAGGTCAGCGGTGACGTGAATGGGTTTGTGTGAGAACTGGAGCTGAAAGGTAGATGTCAACAGGTCTGAATGAGAAGCACACCAAAATATAAAGCAGCAGGGATGGAGCTCAACGTTCCCGCCCACTTCCAAGTTCGCTCTGGTCGCGGAAGTAAATTTCCCATCATTTTTTCTCATGGATTTTTCGAAAAATTAAAATATTAAGAGTTCAAAAGCATCGCAGAGGCTAACCAGATACATGTTTTGTTTCATTCACACATGTTTAACACACAAACCCTGCATATTTAGGCTGAGTTCTTCTCAAACTTAAAACTCTGTTCCACCTTGTGATGTCATGTGGTAATACAGGAAGTGCTCCACTGTGTTTTTAAACTCCATACACCTTCACTAGAATCATTTGGATGATTTCAGTCCTGGAATTGGGCTGAAATCATCCAAATCTCCACTGAACTAAAGGTAAAAGGAGCTGTTAACTTGAAAATTACCACTATATGACATCACAAGGTGGAAAAGAGCATTTCGAGCGTCACTCAAACATGTGTGAATGAAACAAAGCACGACTCCAGGTATGTTTTTGATGAGGTAACAACATTATAACATGGCTAAAACCTCAAAAGAGTCAATTTTGCGTAATAATTTAGCAGTTTATAAAGTTCCAGAGACAGTTTAAATAAAATATAAAACAGGTCTTGTTGCCATTAACTACCACATTGGTGATTCGCCCTGAGCTTTCAAACTTTTAATATAGATTTTTACATAAAGTCTATGGGAAAAATGAATAAGGAATTTACTTCCGGAACCAGGTGTGTGTGGACACTGTTGAGCTCCATAAGGCACACAAAACAGAAAAATATATTATTATGTAGTTGTAAGGTATCAGTGGTACTTAAAGGCCCCGTATCTAATTTTTTCCCCATGTGTTTGAGAATTTGTCTTGCCCCAGTACAGATGTATTATATAAACAGCTCTTGAGGTCAAAATAAGTCAGCTGTGTGCTGTTTACATCTGATTAGAAAACATTTATTGTCCGAGAAACAGGAAGTGAATGGTTAGCATGGTTAGTTGTGAAAAGCGCTTATAAACTCATCATGGTGAGTAATTAGGATGCTCAGAATGCTTAAGGTAAGTGAGGAATAATAATTTGGACAACTGCAAACTGTTTAAAAGGAACTAGTTCTGTTTTTCATGTTTTAAGACAAAAAAAAAAATCAGGTACAGGCGCCTTTAATTACAAGGTTTTAATAATTGTACTACTGCATTGTGTTTTAGAGCTCATCGCTACTTCCTGTATTTTTGGTTTTTTTTCATCTCAACTTTTCTTCCCAATCCACCACTTAAAGCTATGATAAATACTGACCACAGGTTCTATTCCACCAAACCAAGTCAGAATTAAAAAACACAGAAACTGTCATATGGACTTTAACATTGGCCTGGGTAAAACCAACATGTCCGACACTGAACCTCGCACACCTCCTCTTTCTCTCTGTCTCAAAAGCTTCATTATAAGCACACAGATTAAAGCCAGTGTTATGTAACCGCTCTCAAAAACACTATTCTGAGGCTAAAGACCAGACAGCAGCAGATACACGAATGCACTGCTCACACCATTAGCCTGCTGTTTTAATGGGACGTGTGTGGAAACATTCGACACTGGTTATATCTACGACACCAGTCAAAAGTCTGAACACACTTTTTCATTCATGTTTCTTCTTTATTTACATGATTATTTATTTTGTAGATTCTCACTGTTTGGATGAATGGACTCGCGTGGTATGTAGTGAACAAAAGATAAACTCAAAATAACTCCAAACTTGTTTTAGATTAAAATATTAAAACATGGTTCGCGCTTTTGGCATTTCTTGACCCTGACGCAGCACAGCTGTGAAGTGAAAACCATTACAGAGAGAAGGACAAGGGTTTACAGCGCTGTCGACAAAGCAAAGGTTGGATACTCTGAGGATTTGAATATAAAATATAAAAAATACGTATTTAATTTTTTTTCTCTATAACATAATTCCATATATCTGGCCTCATATATGTGATGTCTTCTGGAGGAATATAAATTGTAAAAAGTAAAAAACATTGATTGAAAGAGTTTGTCCAAACTTTTGACTGGTCGTGCAGCTACAAAAACATCGTAAAAGAAAAACTCAAATCTGTAACTGGACAAAAAGTTGTAGGAGTGAAGACGTTCGGCTGCTCATCCAAGCCGCTTCTTCAGTTCTGGTCAGATTATTGGTGGACACTGCCCTAACTGAAAAAGCGGCTTGGATGAGCAGCCAAACTTCTTCAACTTTTTGAATTTGAATTTTCTTTTACGCAGCCAAACTTCTTCAACTTTTTGAATTTGAATTTTTCTTTTACTATGGATCAGACCTGGACGACTGAGGGATTACACAGACATCTTTACAAAAACATCATTAGTAGGCACAGAATAAGTTGTGTTCAGTTGTCCATCACTGTATTAAGGCCCAGACACAAATCAATACAAAAACTAGCAGACTGATGTGTCGGTTTGCTGATATAACGCGCCAATTTCGCCGATATTTTGTCTGCCAAACCAGCTGCCTAAATATGTATGAGGAATATATGCAGAGAAATTCATTTGAGCACTTAAGTTCATGAGCTCTTTATCCAAATTGTAGTAAAACAAGGTCGTGGATGAGTTTGTTCTAAATTCAACTTGGATCATTTGGGTGAAATTACCAAAATCAGCCCTTCAAATCGGCTTTTTGGCTTTTTGGCCATTGATTTTTCTAAATAATCATCTTTGGATTCAGCCAAGAAAAAAAAAATATGGTTGATCTATAAAAACTAATGTCAAAGATCTCCATAGAGACAAGCAGGTGGTGGAGCCCTCCCCATAAAAGTGACATGATGCACCTTTAAACTGTCACTGGCACTAGTGCAGGTGAATGTGCAGTAGGAGCTGTTTAAAGTGCTGTTCATTTTGTGTTTTGACCTTGTCATTTTCTGTCAAATAACTGCAAAAAATAAAGAAATGATCAGATAAAAGCTGCCAAAGCATCGTCTGAAAACATCGTCTGAAACTGCTGGAGTCTGCCACCTTCAGTGAGCAACACACTTTTTTTCATTTTTGAAGTTACTGTTCCTCATTTCCTGCCAAGTCCAAACTGACATCTCTCTGTGTATTTTTTATACAGATGGATATCAGTCTGGTCGCCACTGCCTCCGTCGCGTCTTGAGCCAGAACCAAACACGATCGTCTTATCAGATTTGTTTATTTTAGTGACGCGTTTGAAACGAAGGAACTCATCGGTCACCTCATAAAATGTACAATTACCCGTGTGTATAGCTCACTAACCAACCTCCCTCGTACGCTTTCTGTCAGTTATAACCATGCATCCATGCTAATGACGTTGTTGGCTTTAAACGAGTGCTGACACGGGCATATTCCAAGATGACAATGCCAGGATTCATCGGGCTCAGATTGTTAAAGAGTGGTTCAGGAGCATGAGACGTCATTTTCACACATGGATTGGCCACCACAGAGTCCAGACCTTGACCCCATTGAGAATCTTTGGGATGTGCTGGAGAAGGCTTTGCGCAGCGGTCAGACTCTACCATCATCAACGCAAGATCTTGGTGAAAAATTAATGCAACACTGGATGGAAATAAATCTTGTGACATTGCAGAAGCTTATCGAAACAATGCCACAGCGAATGCCGTAATCAAAGCTAAAGGCGTCCAACGAAATATTAGAGTGTGACCTTTTTTTTGGTGGTGACTTTTTTTTGGACAGGCAGCGTAAGTGAGGAATAACTTTGGACCACTGCAAACCGTTTAAAATGAATTAGTTCTGTTTTTCACATTTTTAAGATGGTAAAAATCAGGTACAGAGCCTTTAATTTGATCACTTATATTTCAAAATTGTATTCACATTCTCAAAGCTCACCTTGGATCAGAGGCTTTGATTGAAATGCAAAATGTTATTGTTTTAGTGGAGGTTACCAAGGAAACGCTCTCTACAAGTAAACAGTCCTTGTGTTTGACTAATTGTGCAACTTCACAGACAAATGTGTTTTTTACAATTATGCAGAGGTTCAAACGAGTCAAAAAGTTGAAAAATTGGCTGATTTTCGTTCATCCTCACAGAGGAAGGTTTTGGCCCGAGTTCCCGAGCTGTTTTTTTGGTCTTGTGCTGCGTTCATGTGCCTTTTGAACTCGTAAAAACATGTTTCCCGAGTTCCAGAGGACCACATGAACGCAGCATTAACATCTCTATTGTGTTGCTTTGTCATTTTAAATAATAGTAATAATAATAACGAGAAAACTGAAGTACTCCTGCTTAGTCATACTTAAGTAACAGACTCTTTTCGATATTAAAAAGTGTGAATAAAAATGCATGTGTTTCGTTTTGACTCACCGCGCTGTGACCTGCTCTTTGGAGTGGGCATTGGGCAGCTCCTTCGGAGGGTGAGCTCCTCCCTCTGAGTTCGGGACGTCCGGGGAGGTCTGACTCAGCTTCAGAGTCCCTGGAAGAACACAATATAAGAAGGCAGAATGTCAGATGACTCACTGTAGACTGGTACAGTCCTCATGTTCGGCATGAAGAGGTTTTCAAGAGCTTTTGACTCATGCAAAAAAGATATTAATGGAGCAGTGCCACAATTTTTCATCAGTTTCCCAAGTACTGTATATTGTATAAACAGCTCTTGAGGTCAAAATACAGTAAGTCTGCTGTGTTCTGTTTCCATCTAATTATAAAGTGTTTTATTGTCCAATAATCCAGAAGTGCACATTAGCATGCTAGTTGTTGGCATTACCGTGATGGCAAAACTCTGCTCTGGTATCTGAGAGTTGTGAAAAACGCATCTAATTATAAAGTGTTTTTACCATTTGCAAACCAGGAAGTAAGGCTGATGCACTGTTAGCATGCTACTTCTTTTTAGCATTGCTATTATGACAAGACTCCCTATTTAAGTTTGTCATTTTTAAAGGGCCTGTACCTGATTTTTGATGTATTTGAGAAAATGTGTCTTGCCCCAGCACAGACATTTTGTATAAACAGCTCTTGAGATCAAAATAACTCCGCTGTGTACTGTTTTCATCTAATTATAAAGTGTTTTATTATCTGGTAATCAGAAAGTGCACATTAGCATGCTAGCTGTTGCATTACTATGATGGCAAAACTCCGCTCTGGTCTCAGAGTTGTGAAAAGTGCTTATAAAGTCATCGTGGTGAATCATTAGGATGTTCACACTGCATAAGGTAAGTGAGGAGTAACTTTGGACCACTGCAAACAGTTTAAAATTAACTAGTTGTGTTTTTCACGTTTTTAAGACGGTAAAAATCAGGTACAGAGCCTTTAATTCGTTCACTTTTGTATTTCGAAATCGTATTCACATTCTCAAATCTCTCACAGCTCACCTTGGATCAGAGGCTTTGATTGAAATGCAAAATGTCATAATTGTTCAGTGGAGGTTAACGAGGAAACGCTCTCTACAAGAAAACAGTACGGCTTGAATAAAAAAAATAAATGTTGAAGTGTTTGACTTGTTAATTAATCACGGACAAATGTGTTTTTACAATTATGCAGAGGCACAAACGAATCAACAAGTGAAATATAAAGACGGCCAATGTAGACATTTGTAAATAATGTGGTAGATTAGATAATTCACATTTGAAATATGTATATGTTCAGAATACATAAGGGAAAATGGTATTAATTAGAATAAGCTTTTTACATAATACAGAAATATTAATATTACATTTCTGTTGATTTGACTGGCCATATGTCAATATCCAGTTTCGTCAGATCTCAGAAGCTAAGCAGGGCTGGTCCTGGGTAGTACTTGGATGGGAGACTGCAGGGAATACCAGGTGCCACAGTGGGGCGCCAGTGGCTCTAGTGTGAACTGTCATTGTGTCCTTAGGCAAGACACTTCACCCTCCCTCCTTGCCAAGCATGAATGTGGTGAGTGTTGGTGGTCAGAGGGGCTGATGGTGGAGATTGGCTGCAATAGTAATTTACTTTCAACGAGTGTGGAGTGAATTAATAATGCACAACAACTACTACTACTGCTACTACTGCTGCTACTACTACTGCCACTACTACTGCTGCTGCTACTACTACTACTACTACTGCTACTCCTGCTGCTACTACTACTGCCACTACTACTGCTGCTGCTACTACTACTACTACTACTGCTACTCCTGCTGCTACTACTACTGCCACTACTACTGCTGCTGCTACTACTACTACTACTACTGCTACTCCTGCTGCTACTACTACTGCCACTACTACTGCTGCTGCTACTACTACTACTACTACTGCTACTCCTGCTGCTACTACTACTGCCACTACTACTGCTGCTGCTACTACTACTACTACTACTGCTACTCCTGCTGCTACTACTACTGCCACTACTACTGCTGCTGCTACTACTACTACTGCTATTGCTACTGCTACTGCTACAACTACTACTACTACTACAACTGCTACTACTTCTACTGCTACTATAACTACTACTGCTACTACTGCTAAAACTACCTCTACTACTGCTACTATTACTACTACTAATAAACTGCCATAACCACCACCACCACCACCACCACTACTACTACTACCACTTTACTCATACTTCAGCCCACACATTTTCCGAACTAAACCTCAGAGATTCCAGTCTTTTTCTGCCTTAGTTAATATAGTCTGTCTGGAGGAATCTGCCTCTTTTCCTGAAGCAGTTGAGAGGCCCGACTGTGATCACACTTTGAACAACGATACTTGAATTTTACACCTTATTTCGAGTCAAATCCTTTTCATTTTCCGCGCCGATGCTAAACCCAGCGTGGGCACGGAGCCTTTAATGAAGGAGTTGACCATTTAGCAGCAGGAGGCATTACATTAGCAAGTATTGATCTACAGTAACGGAGATAAAAGGAGGCGTAAGCTAATGCTAGTCTGGTAAGGTTGTCTCATTACCAACACAAACACTAGTGACAACAGCTAAAGGCCATGAGAGAGGTGTAATGGAGGACATACACGGCCTATTTGTTATGGGGAAGACGGATAACAGACAGTGGTGTTAAAGGGGAGACAAATGCAGGCAGGTTAACAATACATCTGTCTGCTCGGGCTGACTTAAACACTCTGTACCTGTTTTTTACCGGGAGCTAGTTCATTTTAAACTAGGCCCGTCGCGATAAACACTACGTCAACTCATCATTAAATATATGAAAGCTGGAAAAAATCTGACCCGCATACCGGCCCAAAAATATTGGACTGTGTATATAAATGGACATAGCTAACCCGCTAGCCATGCATTCCAAATAGGAAGTGATCGTGGGGGCGTTTCCGGCTCCATCGAATCTGGTTCCAATTCACTTTCTATTGAAAAATTGTTACCCCGCTCTCTGTAACTGCTGCTGTGAGCCTTGTCATTTTGGTCTTAAAATATTCGTATTAACCTGCTCTACATGATCCTGGTTTTTATTTCACTCAAGATATGAACATCAGTAACAGACAAATCAGGCGCCTTCTTTCCCTGAGTTCACTCCCGCTAGCGTTACCGGCAGGTTTGATTGACAGCGCTGCTAAACCCTCGCTCCCTTCAACAGCCTCGCTCCAGATTGGCTCTTTAGTTGCTATGATACTCACAGTTGGAATTCCAAAATATGGAACTCAGCTCCAAATTGGCCCCTATAACTGCTCTAGCCTCAATGAGCTTCATTTGACTGGAGTCAAACGCTGTGGGTGACGTCACACTCACTTAGTCCACTTCTTTATACAGTCTATGGGCAGAGCTTATTGGCCATCAGGTTCTCTGGATTCTAAACAATCAGTATCGGCCATGAAAACACCCATATCGGTCGATCTCTAATCGTGTACAGTTGGTGTATTTGGTGTATTTGACCAATAACACTACATTATATATCGCAGCTCAGCAAGCTCCTTTTGAATGAACCCCTAAGAAATGTTGACCTTGACCTTCTGACTGAATATGTGGCACCACAACTGCAGGACCTTCAACCAGGGGATGGAAGGGATGGACCAATTCTGTGGCCACCATGTTCACCAGGTATCACACCTCTGGATTTCTTTCAATGGGGCTGCGTTAAAGATATCATGGATCGAACAAAGATGCGGGACATTACTGAACTAAAGAAAAGAGAACAGATCTTGGCAAGCTAGCCAGCACTAGCTAGACAGGATATCTTGGTGTTTTATTGTTCTGTTCCTATGTATCGTGTTATCTGTATATTTGTTTTTTGTTGGCTTTTATGCGAACCACTTTGGGCAGCTGAAGTTGTTTTAAATGTGCTATATAAATAAACTTGAATTGAACTTAACAGATGCAGACAGCACGCAGCAAACTTGTTTTGACTTATTTTTTTGACTTCCAGAGCTGCTTCTACAATATCTGTAGTGGAGCGAGGCCAATTCAGCTCAAATACATGGGAAAAAGTGGTGTCCAGAGCCTTTAACACTGCATCTGTCTGGAAGGAATCATCTAAAGGGTACGCTGTGTTTTCAGCACACGAAATACACTGCCTGGTCAAAAAAAAGTCGCCACTAAAAAAAAGGTCACACACTCTAATATTTCGTTGGACCACCTTTAGCTTTGATTACGGCATTCACTGTGGCATTGTTTCGATAAGCTTCTGCAATGTCACAAGATTTATTTCCATCCAGTGTTGCATTCATTTTTCACCAAGATCTTGCATTGATGATGGTAGAGTCTGACCGCTGCGCAAAGCCTCCTCCAGCACATCCCAAAGATTCTCAATGGGGTTAAGGTCTGGACTCTGTGGTGGCCAATCCATGTGTGAAAATGACGTCTCATGCTCCCTGAACCACTCTTTCACAATCTGAGCCCGATGAATCCTGGCATTGTCATCTTGGAATATGCCCGTGCCATCAGGGAAGAAAAAATTGATGGAACATTGATGGAATAACCTGGTCATTCAGTATATTCAGGTAGTCAGCTGACCTCATTCTTTGAGAACATACTGTTGCTGAACCCAGACCTGACCAACTGCAGCGACCTCAACCTATTTGCGTAGTTAAATCCACGTGGCGACCTTTTTTTGGCCAGGCAGTGTATGTTCTCTGCGTTTGACCCATCCTTCCCAGGAATCCAAGAAGCCAGTCCCTAACCCACCAGGCCATTATAAGCAATGACCATAGACTGTGTAAAGAAGTGGACTAAGTGAGTGTGACGTCACCCATAGCGTTCGGCTCCAGTCAAATGAAGCTCATCGAGGCTAGAGCAGTTATAGGGGCAAATTTGGAGCAGAGATCCATATCTGGAACGCCGATCTGGAGCGAGGCTGTTGAAGGTAACGCCCCTTCATACCCGCACCGCTGGTTTAGCAGGTACTTAGCAACTACTAATGCTAGCAGGAGCGACCTCGGACAAAGAAGGCACCTGATTTGTCTGTTCTTAATGTTCATATCTTGATTTACAGAGAAAATAGTGAAATAA
Organism: Periophthalmodon schlosseri; assembly: GCA_000787095.1. Lineage (NCBI taxonomy): Eukaryota > Metazoa > Chordata > Actinopteri > Gobiiformes > Gobiidae > Periophthalmodon > Periophthalmodon schlosseri. Next base: position 15,223 of record KN486988.1, on the reverse strand, counting down.
AAATACCAGGATCGTGTAGCGCAGGTTAATAACATTTTAAAACCCAAATGTCGAGTCTGACAGCAGCAGTTACAGAGAGAGGGGCAACAGTTTTTCAATGTATAGTGAACTGGAGCCAGAGTCAGTGGAGCCGGAAGCGCACCCATGAGCACTTCGTATTTGGAAAGCGGCGGCTAGCAGGTTAGCTATGTCCATTTATATAAACAGTCTATGAAAATGACTAATACAAGTGATTAATCTAGTAAGTTCGTGAAAGCACAATAGAAATTATGTTTTTAATTTTTGTTTTCTGGCAAGTTTCTTAATTTTTTATTTGAGCATTCAGTGAGTTAAGGACTAAAATTCATTTGGAAAGTAGTTAATAAAACTTTTAAAAATTGTTAATTTGATGGGTGCATAGAGAATCAATATAAGCAGGAGGAAGTAGGAACGACTTGGGACTGAAGCGAACTGTTTAAATCAGGTAATGGAGCTAATTTTTCAATGAGATTTTACAGTTAATTTACTTTTTGCTTGAACCACAGCCAAGACAAAGCTCAAAATGTTTAAAACTAAATACTGTAAGCAATTCCAAATGCAAAGTCTGGACGATTGATTACTGTTACATACAGGCCTGTCAACAGAAATTTGGGGGTCCGGGGCAGAAACCTCAACTTGGGCCCCCCTCTAATATAAATTAATAGGAAGAGGGTCCAATTCTGGGCCCGGGACAACACACCCCTTTGTCTCCCCCGTTGACTCCCCTGGTTACATATGAAGGTTTCAGCGGTGGTCATCTGGACAGTGTTTTTGTGATCAAGATGTTTCAGCTCCCATCCAGAAGCCATTTTTAGCTGATAGAGCTGGTCTGAAGCACTGTGATTGTACTCTGAGTTTAAGTCCAGTCCCAAAGGGAGTTTTAGAGTGAAACTGCACTGCCCTTGTTTTCTAGTTGACATCCTTCTGGGTTGTTTTACCCTACTGTGTACTGGCTGTCTCACCTTCAGCATTGTTAAAGATCCTACATGACACGAACTTGACCCTTGTGAGCTTTAAGCCATGTTATAATGTTGTTACCTCCTCAAAAACATACCTGGAGTTGTGTTTTGTTTCATTCACACATGTTTGAGTAACACTTTATTATTAGTCTGTTTACATCTCCAAAGCTCAAAATGCTCTGTTACACCTTGTGATGTCATGAAGTGGTAGTTTTCAAGTTAACAGCTCCTTTTACCTTTAGTTCAGTACAGATTGGCAATTCCAGGTCTGAAATCATCCAAATGATTCTAGTGAAGGTGTATGGAGTTTAAAAACACAGTGAAGCACTTCCTCTATTACCACATGACATCACAAGGTGGAACAGAGTGTTTTCTGTTTGAGAGAAGAGCCTAAATATGCCAGGTTTGTGTGTTAAACATGTGTGAAACAAAACACAACTCCAGGTCTGTTTGTGATGAGGAAACACTGTAATATAGATCAGAGAATAGCCTATTACGGGACCTTTACGTATCTGATGTCAATGTTACATAACTGAACTGTGGTCCTTTCCAATCATGTGTGTACCTTGTATCTTAAGGGGGCGCTCTCATTAGGCTTTTTGAAACGTGCTTGTGTAGGGTTCTATGTCCCACGCTCACACCTGTACAACAGAACCGAACCACAGCCCGGTGACGTCATCACAGAGCGCTGTTTGTTTACGTGTTGCGCTGTTGTGCTAACGCTTTAGCGGAGAAAATAAGTCCAGCGGCAGAAATATCTAAAAATATAGTGAGGTAGAAATGAGTTTATGGATTTAACAATAGAGCAGAGCAGTGAGGCAGCGCTGCAAAACACACAGTCCTCAGTCACTTAATGAAGGTGAGCTCAGATCCGCCCTGTATCCCTCCTATGAGTAACACCAGTGCACATCACACAGGACCTCTAATGCTAACTGTAAGCACTGCTCTGTCTGAAGCTATTTCAGATTATCTTAAAACTTTTTTGACAGTGTTTGCTAATGTGTGCATTGTGTCACCACTATGACTTTGGTTTCTCTTTGGTTCTGTGGGCCAAAGACTTTGACTTTGGCCCACAGAACCAAAGAGGAAGTGTCAGCAGTCACCTCCAGTCTCTCTCTCTAAAACCTTCAAATCAGGTTAGTACAAGTCTCTCCATGGCCCAGCACCAAAGTACATCTCCCACATGTTGTGCCATATGAACCATCTCACAGTCTGAGGACCTCAGGGACCGGCCTCCTGCTGTAGGGCTGGTTTAGTCCTGGTTTAATCATGGTTTAATCCCGGCCTCCTGCTGGTGCTCAGAGTCACGACTAAACATGGGGAATGAGCGTTTAAGTTTTCTGCAACTAAAACCTGGAAAAGTCTTCCTGAAGATGTGAGACAGGCCTCTACTTTGACAATGTTTAAATCCAGGCTCCAAAAGATGTGCATATGACTGAAAGGGTTTTATTCTGCACTCTTCTTTTTTAATGTAAATTTTATGATGATTATTCATGTTTTTTGACTTGTTGTATTGTGATTTTAATGTCTTTCTTATTCTGTAAAGCACTTTGAATTACTTTGTGTACCAATTGTGCTATACAAATAAACTTGCCTTGCCTTGGTAACTGCTGAACGTTAGTATCAATTAGCAGTTCTTCCTCACCTGCGTTGTTGGGATAGGAGTCCATGTCCAGGTAGGAGTGCTCCTGCGTCTCCGGCCCGCCCACCACCTCCCCCCTCTCCAGCCCCACCAGGTCATTGAAGTGTGGGTGTCCCTGCTGGCCGAGGGTTGGGTACAGGGAGGAGGACGAGTGCCCCTCTTTCCTCTGGAGCAGGGGGGGCAGGAGGGAAGAGCCCGCCGCCGCTCCCACACTGGCCAACCCCCCGCTGCCCGGCAACAGCCCCGGGAGGGACGCCCCCCCCGCCGCTCCCAAACTGGCCAACCCCCCGCTGCCCGGCAACAGCCCCGCGGTCAGGCTCAGGCCGCCGCCCTCTTTGTCTCGCCATGGTAACCAGCAGAGTTTCCACGAGACGAAGAGCGAGACGGAGAGAAGGACGATACCGCAGAAGGTGACGATGACGGACAGCAGGCTCACGGAGATCTCTGGGGGGAGAGAGGGAAAAGAGGGAGAATGCATTAGATATAAGAAAAATAAATGATAAATGTTCTTAAAGAGGGGGTATTTTACTTTGATGGGGTGCTCACTGCAAACACTTAACATATTTAGATCACCATGTTTCCTTTTATTGTTTTAAAAATGCTATATTCACCGAAAACCACGTATTAACATGTTTTATCAGTATCACTTTCATTTTTGATGTTCTGAGTCTCCCCTCCCTTTGCTCTCTGCGCTACGTCACTCCCCCTTCAGAGCGCTATGACAACACAATGAAACTACTGCACATCACATCAGGTTTGTCAAGTTGCTGTGTACAGTTTTGTATCATGTTTTTGTATATTTATGGAGAATTGTCGTGTGGGAGCATTGGCGACGTAGAACCTTACAGCTAACAGTGAGGAGGGTTCGAATAGGACCTGGGAGAGATCGCTAAATTACTCAAACATGCATGGATGACATCTAAAACCTTCAGGCGTAAGATTATAACGTGGTAGAAAGCAAAAAAGTTCAATTTTGCCTAATGTCCTGTCTTTAAAGAGGGACTAAAGACTAAACATCTAAACTACCCAGCTATAATTCAAAGAAGCTGCTAAAGTGGGCGTAAAGGTGAGGGGGGTCCATATACACAGTTTAGATCCATTACATTAAAAAACAATCCCAACCACACTACCCCCACAACAACACTAGGCAAAGTTACAGGTCAGATCCGTGGAGAGACATCCTCGCCCACATCTTAGCCTAACTGAACAAACGCAAGATTGAAAACTGTAATGCCATACTGTGGAACATTCAAAGCAAGGCAATACAAATTTCATGGAGGCAAGCAGCTGGCCTATTTACTTTTCTAAGAACATGAAACAAAAATAGACAGTTCCATCACGAAAACCGCATGAATAAATATTACCCTGACAAATACTTGCAAAAACATGTTGATTCATTTAATTAGCAAGAATAAATGAGAAACCTTAGTATCACTGACTAACCTCATCACATCCGCGCGTTTCAGTCTTTCCAGAGAATTAGAGGTGCTGTATCTGATTTTTACTGTTTTAAAAATGTAACAAACAGAATTAGTGCATTTTAAATGTCCTATATTACACAAAACTGACTCATGTGAGCTTTAAGTCAGGTTATAATGCTGTTACCTCATCAAAAACATACCTGGAGTTGTGTTTTGACATTCAGGCATGTTTGAGTAACACTTTATTATTAGTCCGTCTACATCTCCAAAGCTCAAAATGCTCTGTTCCACCTTGTGATGTCATGAAGCGGTAGTTTTCAAGTTAACAGCTCCTTTTTACCTTTAGTTCAGTAGAGATTGGCAATTCCAGGACTGAAATCATCCAAATGATTCTAGTGAAGGTTTATGGAGTTTAAAAACACAGTGGAGCACTTCCTGTATTACCACATGACATCACAAGGTGGAACAGAGTGTTTGAGAAAAGAACTAAGAGCCTAAATATGCAAGATTTGTGTGTTAAACATGTGTGAATGAAGCAAAACACAACTCCAGGTCTGTTTGTGATGAGGAAACACCATTATAACACAGATCAGAAAATACTTTAATACATCCCCTTTAAAATAAAAAAAAACACATCAGTATAGTATTTGTTGCTGATTTAAACCTTTCCACTGCTTCACTAAATAACGGGAGCGCTCCAGGCACAGCTCCGATAAAGACATAAATAAACCCAATCACTTCGGATCAATAGTGTTTTGGTGAGCGATCGATTTGCCCATTGTCCCCTCCCCTCAGGCTCCTCCCCTCAGGCCCCTCCCCTCAAACAAGCGCATACATTACACTGTGTTAAACGAATGGATTCCGCGAGCGCACAGAACGAGCCCGTCTTATTCTCTGAAGCATTTGGCAGATTTGCAGGAGGTCTTAGGTCTGTTTCTATTGTTCTCCTGATACTAACATTTCAGACTTGATTTTAACACAAAGGAGAATGTGGTGTCACTTTATGAAGCATGAGCAAAGATTTACTTCATCACGGACGTTTTAAGAGTAAGGTAATAGTAAGTCAGGCTTAGTAAATACTTAAAGCTACAGTATGTGACCTTTTAGCCAGAAATAGACTAATATGGAAGCCCGTTTTTCATGCTGGTCGTTTTGATTGCACTGAAAGACATTCATCCTTATTGTGAGCGGGCTTGCGTCTCCACAAACCTGACTCTTGTTTGGCTATAATCTTCAACAGTACAGCATAAAATGTATCTGTCTCCATGGACAATGTAAAGTATGGTTTAACTTTTACTTCAACCATGTGCCACTTCCAGAAAGTTACACAAAATGCTACCGATACCGATTTTGTTAGTGATAATAATAAAAACATGTATGTGCAGTATATATGTTTTATACAGAAAATAACAGTAGTTGTGTCTTTTACCACGTATCAAATAGATTAAGACCCTTTTAGAATCCGAACCAAGTGGTGGGTTAGTAAGTAAACTTTCGCCACAAAGTGCTTCACGTGCAAAACTTAAAACAACATAAAATACATTTATAATAACGTTAGCCATAGCAGCCCTAAGCCTAAGGGGCTGGGAACGCCTGCTCAAAGAAGAACGTTTTAGCATCTACACTATCTAGAGAAGCGAGGAAGCAGTCCGTTCCAGAGTTTAGGAGGAGACGGCTTGAAATTTGGGCCAGTAGACGTTAGGCGAGGGACGGAGGTGTGCGGCTTCATCAGGTCTGAGATATGTCTGATGAGGTGGTCACCGTGGAGCTCCATTACTACTCTATCGTAGAATGACACTTGGATGTGCAGGTATTTTGAAACAAGTTACAGTGGTATTGCTAATCTTCTTGTACATGGTTAATGGAGATCTGCTAACGTGTGAGGATGGTGGCGTAACGGACCTCGTCACTAGCATAAGACCAGGTTCAACAATTGCGGGCTTTCCTTTCTAGTTTTTCTTCTAAAAGTAAAAATTTTGCCCACAGAACACGGGCTCTTGCCCTCCATCTGAAAGCCATTTGTATAATGCAAAACCCAATCTCTTTATCCAGCCCGCTTATGCACACACCGTTGTATTTAAATGTGAATGAGATGCAGGGCCGAACCTCCGCTTGTGTGCCCACATTAAGACATTACAGAGGCATCGCAAATCAACAGGAACCACCAGCATCCCCCCTCCTCCTCCTCCTCCTCCTCCTCCTCCTCCTCCTCCTCTTCCTCTTCCACAACAAGGACTAAACCAAGACTTAAACAAGGACTAAGCATAAATCAGGACTAAACCAGGTCCAAACAAGGCCAACAAGGTGCAAAGACATGTCGAAACTAGGACTAAACCAGGTCTAAACCAGGACTAAACCAGGTCCAAACCAGGACTAAACCAGGTCTAAACCAGGCAAACTGAACAGGTTCTAGTTTAGACCTGGTTAAACTAGATATACACCATGATAAAACAAGGATTAAACCAGGTCTAAACCAGGACTTGTCCAGTTTGTTTTAGGGCCTGGTTTAGACCTAGTTTTGTCCTTGTTTCAGCATGTCTTTGCAGCTTGTTGGCCTGGCTTGGACCTGGTTTAGTTCTGATTTAGTCCTGGTTTAGTCCCGATTTACACTTAGTCCTTGTTTAAGTCTTGCTTTAGTCCCTGTTTTGACCTTGTTGATTTTTATGTAGTTCAATTTTAACCTCTTGTTGTCTTGGTTTAGCCCTGGTTTAGTCTTGGTTTAGTCCTGGTTTAGTCCTGGTTTAGTCCTGGTTTAATCCTGGTTTAGTCCTGGGTAGTCCTGGGTTCAGTTTTGGTTTAGTCCTGGTTTAGTCCTGGTTTAGTTTTGGTTTAGACCTGGTTTAGTCCTGGTTTAGTCCTGGATTAGTCCTAGTTTAGTCCTGGTTTAGTCCTGGTGTAGTCCTGGTGTAGTCCTGGTGTAGTCCTGGTTTAGTCCTGGTGTAGTCCTGGTGTAGTCCTGGTGTAGTCCTGGTGTAGTCCTGGTTCAGTCTTGGTTCAGACCAGGTTTCATTTTGGTTTAAGTCACAATTTAGTTCTAGTTTGACCAGGTTTATTCTTGGTTTAAGTCAAGGTTTAGTCCTAGTTTAGTCTTGGTGCAGTCCTGGTTTAGTCCTAGTTTAGTCCGCCTCTGTGCACACATTAAGACATTATAGAAGCGTTGCACATCAACAGTAACCTCCAGACGTACTCCCATCCCCTCCCTCCCTCCTCCTCCCTCCTCCTCCCTCCCTCCTCCTCCTCCCTCCACGAACCGGAGTGATTCACGGGAGCGCCGGGAAAACCAGGGAGGGGGCGTAAATCCAGCCATGCACAAGCTCCGTCCCACCCGCCTCCTCAAAGTGGGATCACAGAACAGGACTGAGGGAGGGGGGAGAGGGAGGGAGACGAGGGAGGAGAGGAAGGAGAGGGAAACGAGGGAGACGAGGGAGGGATGGATAAGACTGGATAGAGTATTTACTGGCACTTTATGGTTAAACCCTGGTTGGTTTTGGTCTGGGTTTTCTACCAGTTTAGTCCTGATTTATGGACTACAAACCTGGTTAAAGCTGCACTGTGTAACTTTACTGGTGAAGGATCTTCCATCTGCTCGTCTCCATGGAGATGTTAATTCTTTTGACCGAAATGTTTCAAGGTGATTGATTTAAAAATGTCCACGGAAACGAGAAGGTGACAGGCCAGATCTGTGAAAACTCAAGTGCTCACAGTAAGAATACATGTTTTTTCAAGATATTTCTGAACAATAAAAACATAAGTAATAAAATTAATGCAAAATAAATTATCTCCATGGAAACAAGTACGTGACAGGCCAGAACTGTGGAAAGGCACAAGCTCACAGTAAGAATCCATGTTTTTTTCAAGATATTTCTGAGCAATAAAAACATATGTAATAAAATAAATGCAAAATAAAACGTTTTAATGCCATACTGTGGAACATTAAATTACATCTCCATGGAGACAAGCAGGTGATAGACCCCCAGCAGAAAAGTTACATAGGGCACCTTTATGTACATGTGTGGACCTGTTTTAGTCTTGGTTTAACGGGTGCATTAACTTGTCCTGGTTTGGTCCACTTCTAGTCCTGGTTCAGTCCTGATTTGGTCTGGTCTTGTTCTATAGTCCTGGTTTAGTTCTGTGCCTCAGACGTGTTTTAGCGACACAAAAACCAAAGACACGAAGCCAGATACTTAATATAAAACTAAATGATATTTGAAGCAGCAGTGATGTCTCTGTCTGTGGAGTTAAGCATTTCCACCGCGGGCTCTTTAATCCAAAATACTTGAGGGATTTAAAAAAGAAAGAAGAAAAAGAGAAGGCAGTGACTCACCCTGATTAAAAAACATATTGACGCATTTAGAGCACAGATTTTAAGCAGCCGTAAACACAACCGACCAAGTTAACGCAAGCTTTTAAATCCAAGAAACTATGGACCATGACATCTTTGTAAACGGGGAGAGGAGCAAGTACTTCTATCTAGATTATGGTTTCCAAACTTATCACCCCAAGCACCATCTGATGTAGGCCAATTCGATGTTCTAGGTACCACCAGGACTGGACCAGGGTTAAAAATAAGGCCCACACACAGATAATGGTACCTGTTCTCTGGATTACGGTATCTCACTGGCAAAATGGTCTAATCTGCGGGAATCCCATTCATTTCGGTGGAGAACTGGAGAAAAGTTTTGCCGCTAAAATGTGAAGTAAAGTAGGTTGAGTTGTGTAAAATGTTCAAAGTTCATGTCAACACTGCACCGTTTCTTTGGGAGGTTTTAAAACAGCTTTGTTGTCTCTATAGAACTGACGGCTGTCAAGATCGGCAGCCTCATGCAAAATAATACAGCCCCAGCGACGATGGCGGCGCCCACGGCAACTTCCGGAATAAGGTGAGTAAGCACTTTGCACAACTTTCAGAGACCGGCGGAGAGTTTTGCTGTGACGGTAAAGCTAACGGCAGCTAGCACGGGGAAAACATCTAGTACAGACTCTTTAAAATACAACTCTTGAGATGTTGTAATGTGGGTAAAATGAGCGCGGTCACTAAGATTACATCCCTCCAGTTGGTGAGAAAATAGTGCACTCAAAATTTCGCACAATGCACCTAGGTCACTAGACTGGTCAATATAGACCACAATGCATGCGAGAGTTGGTCAATATAGACCACAATGCATTGCAAGAGTTGGAAAAACAACAGAGCGGCGACAGGTGTTTAACTGGACACAACACGACTGAATGGAGCAGATAGAAGCGCTGGTTTATCACACTGTTGATCCTGATTATGAATAAAACACTCTTAAATAAACTGTTGCTGTGTAAAGTTGCTAGCGTTAGCCGCTTACCTTAGCTTGAGCTGTTAAGAGGGTGATCATTTCTACTTCTCAGGTAAAAACATGAGCAATCCAATCTGTTTACGTGAGATCCCTCTTGACAAAAACTTGTATGATTATTATTAGTCCATAAATACTCGTGCGCCAGTCAAATCTGATGTTTATTTATGACAGAACTGTCACTGCATTTATACTTCCAAATGTTTACGATGTCAAGGCTGTGTTCTGTTAAACAACCACCAGAGGGCGCTAAAAGTCGGTTTGACAATTGACCAAAACAGATGAAACAGAGCGACCAAAGATCCAACCAGGAGCGAGGTTGTTGAAGATCTAACACCCCTTCCCGCTCGCACCACTGGTCTAGCAGGGAGCAGGCGCTTAGCTACGCTGCCGGAAGCGCGCCTATGCTCACTTCCTATTTGGAACCCAGCGGCTAGCGAGTTAGCTATGTCCATTTATATATACAGTCTATGGAGAAGAAGGGACAACGCAGGCGACGGACAGAAGCCTCCATGTTCATCTGTATGCGTCTAGAACATAGAGCATATATCAGTCTTTATGTGAATGTGGAGAGCAAAGAGGAGACTTTAATCGCCTCTTTACCAACAACAGCTTTTGTAAACAATCCCTCCCATCATTCAACAGTCTGAGGGCCCTTCAGGTCAAACTCTCTGCTTTAGACCCTTAAGTGTCTCAAGGCTTGTCTCCTCTCAACAAATACTGCATAGATATTATGTACACAATATCATAGCAGGCAAAGGTGTTTTTATTAAGCAAAGCATATAAACCAGGACAAACCCAGGATTTGTTTATACTTGGTTTAGTCCTGGTTTAGTCCTGGTTTAGTCCTGGTTTAGTCCTGGTTTAGTCCTGGTTTGGGTCTGGTTTAGTCCATGTTTGGTCCAGGTTTAGTCCAGGTTTAGTCCAGGTTTATTCCTGGTTTTGACATTTCTTTGCACCTTCATGGCCTGGTTTGGACCTGGTTTAGATTTGGTTTAGTCCTGGTATAGTCCTGGTATAGTCCAGGTTTAGTTCTGGTTTACTGCAGGTTTAATCCAGGTGTAGTCCAGGTTTAGTCCTGGTTATGTCCTGGTTTAGTCAGGGTTCGGTCCTGCTTTAGCCTTGGTTTAGTCCTAGTTTTGACACTTTTTTGCATTTTCTTGGCCTGGTTTAGACCTGGTTTAGACTTGGTTTAGTCCTGGTTCAGTCATGGTTCAGACCAGGTTTAGTTCTTGTTTAAGACCTGGTTTAGTCCTGGTTTAGACCTGGTCCAGACCTAGTTCGGTTCCATCTTTTCATAATTAAATTGATTGGTATTTGTCATAAACTCCACCTGCAGCCTGGAGCTTTCACACTGAATATTCATGTGCTGTTTGATTCATTCGTTTGTGCACCATCCAGAGCTCCACCCTGCACCCGCCCCACTGCTCACCATGTACCCCCTCAACAGGAACACAGGGTGAAACAATTACCCCTGCTCCTGTCTGCTCCTGTCTGCTCCTGTCTGCTCCTGTCTGCTCCTGCCTGCACCCCTGAACCTATATGCTTGGTCCTGGTTTAGTGCTGGTTTAGTTTTGGTTTAGTTTTGGTTTAGT